>QXTE01000371.1:389053-474482 GCA_003942145.1 Platysternon megacephalum
CATCAAGCCCAGTATCCTGTCCTCTGACAGTGGCCAATGGCAGGTGCCCCAAAGGGAATGAACAGACAGGTTATCATCAAGTGATCCATGCCCTGTCACCCAATCCCAGCTTCTGGCAAACAGAGGCTAGGGACACCATTCCTGCCCATCCTGGCTAATAGCCATTGATGGACCTATCTTCCATGAATCTATCTAGCTCCCTTTTGAACCCCGTTATAGTATTGGCCTTCACAACACCCTCTGGCAAGGAGTTCCAGAGGTTGACAGTGCGTTGCGTGAAAAAATACTTTCTTGTGTTTGTTTTAAACCTGCTACCTATTAATTTCATTTGGTGGCCCCTTGTTCTTGTATTATGAGAAGGAGTAAATAACACTTCCTTATTTACTTTCTCTATACCACTCATGATTTTATAGACCTCTATCATATCCCTCCTTAGTCGCCTCTTTTCCAAGCTGAAAAGTCCCAGTCTTATTAATCTCTCCTCATACGGAAGCCGTTCTATACCCCTAATCATTTTTGTTGCCCTTTTCTGAACCTTTTCCAATTCCAATATATCTTTTTTGAGATGGGGCGACCACATCTGCACGCAGTATTCAAGGTGTGGCCGTACCATGGATTTATATAGAGGCAACATGATATTTTCTGGCTTATTATCTATCCCTTTCTTGATGATTCCCAACATTCTGTTCGCTTTTTTGACTGCCGCTGCACATTGAGTGGATGGACTCAGCCCTTTGCCCAGAACCCCAGGAAGGCGGAGACTGCCCATGGCTTTATAGCATCTCAGTATCACCATCTCCAGATCCATAATCTTTTCCCCGTGGGATGGGTGCAGCCCTTTGTCCATAAATCTCTGGCTATATCTAGGCAACTCTAAGGAACTTCTGAAATCTCCTGCGCTGCAGTAAGACAGTAACCACTCTTCTTCTCCACGGGGCACATCCAACCTGATTAGTGTTCGCTGAGATCCCAGAGGGCTTTCTTACATGCAGTGCCCATCACTCTGGAGCTCTGTGCTGTGCCTTTTCTAAAGTTCCAGGTTTCTGGGCTGCACTCTTTTTGTTGAGACAGCCTGACTGTTTGGCTCCTGACTTATCATTGCACATTGTGCCCTCCTTGTTCCAAAGATGCCCCTTCCCCTCTCTTCTGCCGCCATTGGGGCGTCTGAGCACTTACAGGATTACACTTGTAGTCAGACTGGATTTTTACGCCCCTTCCCCTTAGCTCTCCTGGGGTGCCTGCTTGAATTTCTGTCTCTCTCCTTTCTTCCTGATTCTCCTCTTCTGTATTAACCTTCCTCTTCCTTGTGCCCTTTCTCTCCCTCCTCAGTACCTTTGTCAGCAGGCTTTGTGCAGCAATGCTGCTCCTGAACAGTTCAGTGATAAAGAGAGAACGAGCTGCCACTGTCCCAGCTCCGCATAGCCCCGAGACAAGAATCCTCAGTATGTCCACGAGCTGCTGCCATGACCTTGTGTTGTGCACTGGAATTTTAACATCACTGTCCCTGCTACAAATCTTGCAGCAATACACTGTATCCTTCCGCAGTACTGCAGACAGCACCCCCACAAGCCTCATCACGCATCCCATATGCTCTGCCATAAGGTCCGGGGTGCTGTGTTACTAGATCAGACCGGTGGCCCATCTAGTCCAGTATCGTGTCTCTGACAGTGGCCAGCACCAGCTGCTTCAGAGGAAGGAACAGAGAACCTCACAGTAGGCAGCTATGGAATAACCTGCCCACAGGGTAAGTTTTTACAATGCCGCCATGAGCCTCATTCTGCTTCCTACCATCCTTATAGCCTTCCACTCCACCAAGGTCCAGAGCTAGTGTGCAACCCATTGTGCCTCCCTCGTGCCCTGCTTCATGCCCTGGCATTGGGCACAGTGTCACCTTCACACCTCCAGCATCATCTTTATCTTTTACTAGCTCTTCTGATTTTAGCCGCCTCTAAACTCCATGGTGGTAAAATGCATGAGAGAGGGCGATCCAGATCAGAATAGAATGGGGTAAAATCACCCTTTAATATCTGCATAGTGGTTTAGTAATTTCTGCTGCCACCAGTGTCTGTGACATTTTGGGGTTTCACCCAGAAGAGTAAGGGGTTGAGTCACCGCCTGCCCTGTAACTCTGTGTGCTTCTGTGCTGTGCTGCTTAGGCTCAGAGCCCTGACCTCAGCCGTTTGCTCACCATCCAGTGGCCTCACCCTGGCTTCCATCAGCCTGGGTACTCCTTGCAGGGTGACAACAGCAGCCCTTCAGGCTGGAGTCTCCCCAGAATTGCCTGCACTGCAGTGTTCGGTCCCTCTCGCTGGACCCCCACGCCAGTTACCAAATTCGCTGCCTCCAAAGAGACAGAACATACTCCTGTCTGTTAGTTTGGCCGCAGACCCACATTTCAATTTAGTACAGCACCGAGATGGTTTTGTAACAAAACAAGAATTATTTTGTAAACAAAGAACATAGGGTAAGTGATTTTAGGTAAGAGTGAAAGAGAGAAAACAAAACATGCTTTCTAGTGACTAAAACTTAATTCTAGGAAGTTACAGTCTTTGCCTAAGCAGTTTCCTTAGTTACATCAAGTTATCAGCCTCCCTCAGAGAATCAGAGAAGATTAGGGTTGGAAGAGACCTCAGGAGGTCATCTAGTCCAACCCCCTGCTCAAAGCAGGACCAACCCCAACTAAATCATCCCAGCCAGGGCTTTGTCAAGTCGGGCCTTAAAAACCTCTAAGGACGGAGATTCCACCACCTCCCTAGGTAACCCATTCCAGTGCTTCACCACCCTCCTAGTGAAATAGTTTTTCCTAATATCCAACCTAGACCTTCCCCACTGCAACCTGAGACCATTACTCCTTGTTCTGTCATCTGCCACCCCTAAGAACAGCCGAGCTCCATCCTTCAGGTAGTCCTCCAGACCAGGGGACCCAACTTCCATAGGCTCGAAGGGTGCTGTACCCTAGCAGCCCCTCACTGATGGCAGGAAGGCTTCCCGGGGGTGCAAGCTCCATCACACATCGAGATTGTTAAGAGGTCATCTTCCCCCGCTTGCTCTCCTGAAGGCTTTTTTGTTGTTGCCGTGCATGGAAATGTGCTTTTCATTGTCTTGGGTCACACTTTGCTTAATCTACACTGGAGACATCATCCCGCCTGAGAAGCAGATTCCTTTGTCTAGGGCAGGCTGGGGCTAGGCGCTGTCTGCCAAATACATTTTAGGAGCATAGCTCCAGCACACACCTATCATTCTTTATACACCACCTGTACCCACATCACGCAACAAGGTTAATGACCAGCGTTTGCATATGGCACCTTGCACGTTACTTGTTAGACACAGATTATGACAGCAGTGATCTGAGCAATGAGTGTGTCAGGCATGATGAGAGTAACGGTATTGTGTGCCCTCTTCTAGGTGGCATTGAGGGGATCCTGGGGTCACAGTGGCTGCTGTGTAGGCTTGAGCATGGTACAGTTTTGAAAAGCTTTACTGACAGGAGCTGACACCAGCTGCCTCCTTGTGAGATGCTTCTATGGCCTTTTTCCTTGGGGCACATAACCATACTGTCATATTTCAAGCATGTGGGGTCTTAAAGCTGCTCAGCACCATTCCGAGAGAACTCTCCAAATCCTGGTAGGACTCCAGGAAGTGGTATGCAGGAGAGTGGTGGCAAAATGTGTTCCATGGAGCTGGAAACCTCACGAAATTCTGCTGCTGTGCTGGGGAAAGGGTTAGTCGTCTTCGCTCTCTCATGCACACATGCTTGGGAAGAACTGTAAAGACATTGCTGGATAGGCAGAGAGGTGCTGCCTGTAGGAAGATTCCTTACCCAGGCTCATAGTAACAGAGTAAACTCCAACCTGGGAGAGCTTTGTTTCTATCGTCAGAATAAAGCACAGTTAGATACGCCAAACATAGACCTAATTCTCAGATACTCCTGGGGCCAAGCTACCTGGAATATTCATTCTCTTGCACCAGAATGAGGTGACATTTTCAGCTGCGGACGTTTTGATGCAGAAGCTGGGGAAGCAGAGCCATTTCCACTGAAAATCCCTTTGGAATTTTGGGTGAATCAGGATGTGAATCTTACATGATTTCTAAACAAAGAAAACGTTTTGTGATAGACCCAGGCCAGTTGGGAACTGCAGAGTAGTAGAAGGCAGATATACTGGCCACTGGATAAGCAGTTTTCTGTTCCCTGACTGACCAGAGCAGGGGTTGCTCCACGCTAATGAGACCACCTGACTCCAATTAACCTGCTAAGAGTCAGGTGAGGCTGTTAAGCACCTGACTCTAATTAAGGCCCCTCTGATGCTATAAAAGGGCTCACTCCAGTCAGGCACAGGAGAGCCAGAGGAGAGGAAGTGCGGCTGAAGGGAGGGGTAATGAAGACATCCTCAAGCCACTGGAAAGGGAGCCCTAAGGTAAGGGTGAAGAAGGCGTTGAGAGAGAGAAGCGGGAGAGCTGTGGGGAAGTGGCCCAGGGAAATGTAGCAGCTCTGGCAGTGAAAGGTCAACTGCCAACAGCTGCTGCCATTAGGGTCCCTGGGCCGGAACCCGGAGTAGAGGGTGGGCCCGGGTTCCCCCCAACCCACCACTACAGAAACACCTCCTGGGAGGGAAGACAGGCCCCTGTCAGGACAGGAGGCTAAACTGTTCTGAAATAAGCCCTAGAGACAACAGAGACTGTGGGAGTTCTCTCACCCACCTCCTTGCTGGCTTATGATGAAAAGGGCTCAGTAGACTGTATCCTGGCCCGAGAGAGAGAAGGGCTACATGGAGGGTCGCAGTGAGCCTCTGAAGCTAGCATAAACCGCCTGGAAGCGCGGGACCCACGGGGACAAGGTTGGAGCTCTGCCAGTTTCTAGGATCCTTGAGAAACCCTAGACTTCTGCACAATACTACTGCTAAACAGCCATGTTCTACTGTCTTACCTATGGGCCTTGGATCCTTCTGTGGGGTCAGTGGAAAGACCTCATCTTCCCCTGCCAATCTCTTCATAGGAAAGGGGGTCCCAGAGCCAGGGCCAGGAATTCAGAAAGCCCAAGTCAAGCAGAGGAGGAAGAAGTGAATCTGGAAAAGCTCATGCACATCCCAGAAAGTGGTCACCAGAGAAAAAGTGTATTAGTAACACTGAGGAAGAAGTCATCATCACTCTTGGTAAAATTAGGACAAGATTTGCAACAATGTTGGTGGCCTCTTCCTCCTTCATCCCCTTTTCCACTTCCTAGTGCCCAGGGTCTGAGGACCCTGTGAGGCCCTGTCTACAGGGTGAAAAAGATTTAGTTGGGATTGGTCCTGCTTTGAGCAGGGGGTTGGACTAGATGACCTCCTGAGGTTTCTTCCAACCCTAATCTTCTATGATTCTATGAAAAAGGGTTTTTCAATCAAGTTAGCTTCACTGGGTTGAAACCCCCCTCCCCCTTTATACCCATGTGGACACAATTTAACATCTTTAGGATCATTTGAATGGGTCGTGTTAAAGGGCGTGTATGTCTGTCAGGTTATGCTGACTTGGCTGAAAAAGCCTGTTTTACGCTCGTGTAGGCAGGTCCTGGGGGAATTGTTTCATCAACTACTGATTTCTTTTCTCATAAAAGATTTTAAACAGTGTGTAATGATAAAAATCCAATTGTGGAGCTGGGGGAGATGCTTGAGAGTATGGCAGGGGTCAATGTGAGACCTTTATGTATTATTATTATTCATTGACTTGTGTTGTGGTAACATGTAGGCCCTGCCACAGGTCAGGGCACCGCTCTGCTGGTGCTCTACAAAGAGACAGTCGCAGCCGTGAAAAGCTCACATGTTAAGTGTAAAATACGATTGTGTCTATACGTGGAGCTGGGGTGTGGTTCCCAGCTCAAACAAACGTATTCACGCGAGCGCTCGTCCAGCTGGTGCACTAAGAATAGCAGTGTCACCGCTGTAGCATGAGCAGCAGTGGGAGGGTACCCGGAGCTGCAGGAGTATGTTCTGGGGACTGGCACTGCAACTACGCTATTTGTAGAGGGCTGGGTGAATGAGAGCTGGCACCAGTATGTCTGCGTGAGCTGGGAAGTGTGGACGTAGCCCAAGAGATGACATGTGGCTACAGTAGTCGGGGGAGCACAAGGAAATAAGGCGATAACACAAATCAGCATGATAAGCAGCACTCACAGCTCACCAGCTGCCTAATTGGACCCAACTTACCATCTTCACTAGTGGCCTGGGCGAGGGGGGGCGTAAGCAGCACATCAGTGAAATACGCAGCTGAAGCCAAACTGAGCGGAGCTAAAAATGCCAGTGAGGGGAGAGGAATAACCCAGAAGAGCCGAGAGATGTTAGAGACAACAGGGGAGCCAGCGTCTCTCTCTGCAGCCCAGATCCTCAGTGAGGGGAGAAACCCGGGGAGCGGCCATGGCTGAGAGAGGGCGAGAGCTTACCAGGGGGTACAACCGCTGAAGAGGCAGATGCAGTTTTGTACTGCATAGCAGAGGCCTCACGGAACAGGGGCAGGAGGGTACCAGCCCTCTCCTTAGGGCTCTGATGTAGCCTCACCTGCAATGCTGTGCTCAGAACTGAGCACCTTGGGGCTGGGCAGGTGCTGACAAGTTGGAGGGAAAGCAGCAAAACATGGTGTGGGCCCTACCCCCAGGGTTGACTCATGAGGAAGATTAAAGGAGCTGTACATTTCTGTAGCTTGGCTAAGTGACAATGAAGGGGAAATAGGCTAGCAGTCAGCAAATACCTCAGGGAGAGAGTTTGTTTACTATAGCGCCTTGTGCATTTATACAGACAGCGACATTACATGCACTAGTAAAACACCCTAGGGAACAACTCTGCTTCGGTTCCTTGGGGCGTGAACTAGAGAGGACCTAACGGGTCTCTTCTGTCTTTAGTTCTGTGACTCAATGGGTATGTCTACACTGTAGCTGGGTCCGAGCCCCTTGGTCCGAGCTCGGGTAGCTAACCTGAGCTGTGCCGGTGCCACAGCCTCCACACTGCTATTTTTAGCGTGCTAGCTTGAGTCTGTCTTCCTGGGCTGGGCAGCATGCTCCCCGCTGCAGGGCAATTGTACCTTAAGAGGGCAGCCTAGGAAGGCAAGAGCTTATCCTCTGTGCCCCGTGCAGGATCTGTCCTGGGCTCACTCCTACAGGGGCTGTAAACAATGGCTTCTTTTCCCTTTCATTTGCATACAAACTACCCTTTCTTCCATGCACCATCTGGTGCCTGCCTGCCACGAGTCATTCCCCATCTGAAATAGACCATCTGCGCCAAGGGCCTTTCATCTGGAGTTTCAATTCCTTCTTCTGCCTTCTCCTGTACACTTGCTTCAAAGTCTCATGAATTTCCTCTTTAACCACCTTGCTCCTGATTTGAGACCTGATTTAACCCCTCTCAGACTGACTTTGATCCTCTAAACATTGCTATGATGCAGTGAGGGAGAAAGCCGAGTCCTGCAAAATGGGTTCCCTGAAAGGGGCAGCTAGGTGGGCAGAAGAACCTGGCGGGAGAGAATATTCTGCAAGAGAGCTACCTTCAGCGCATACTGAGGTAGGGACACAGAACAGGCCTCTCCCCTCTGCAAAGTGAAAGGGGGCCTGGTCTTGCAGCAATACAAAGCAGCCTAAGTGTCGTCCCTGAGAAAACCACAGCCTGTGAAGAAAGCAGCAGCGTGTCTTCTCAGCAGCATCACACCGATACTCTGCCAGCCGCCTGTACTATACCATGTGAAGTTTAAGGTCTCGGGCTTTATTTTCAAGGCACTAAATGGTCTCGGCCCAGGACATTTCATATTTCGGGGCCTTCACTGGTGCCAACAACTTGGTCCTCAGGAACAATGGAATAGATTATTTCAAAGGCGAAGGTGGTCCACAGGAGGTGGGGCTTTGGCTGGAGCTAGCCAGAGCCTTTGGAACACACTGCCTCAGGAACAAGGAAGGACATCTGACCTCAGCATCTTCCAGTCCAAGTGCAAACTGCCCTTCTCTCACCTGCCTTTCCTAAGAACAGCACACAACATGGCAGGGTTTTGTTTGTTTTTTAAACACCCCAGTGTTCCCCTGGGGAGAGGAACAGAGAGAGAGCCACCCGGGTGAGTTGTTAGTGCCTTGTTTATTTCTCTTTGGAAGGTTAAGACGCAGTGCTGACGGGTGCAATATAAGAAATAGAATGGGTGCCTCAAACAGTGAGGTGAAGCTCTCCATTTCCCGCCAGTTCCTGTCATCGTTGCAGTGAGTGTACAGTGCCGATTTGTGGAGCACACATTTATCTTTTGACATTTTAAAAGCATCACTGCCCAGTGGGTGCTCAGCACCACAGCAGCTGGTTATACCCTGCAGTTTTTCTCCATCCCTCCCTCCTACTCCCCTTCACCATCCCTTTCAGGGACTCTTCTCACAAGCAACTTCTCATTCAGGAGGTGGAACCCCTCCTACGCGTAGAGACATAGAGGATGTTCCGCAAGAGCTGAGAGGGAAGGGGTTTTACTCCCTATATTTTCTAATTCCAAAGGCCAAAGGAGACCTCAGGCCAATCTTAGATCTGTCTTGCCTTAACAAATATCTCAAGAAATTGAAGTTCCGCATGGTCTCCCTGGCCTCCATCATCCCTCTCTGGATCCAGGAGACTGGTACTCCGCCCTCGACTTGAAGGACGCCTGTTTCCATATTTCTATTTTCCACGGATACAGGAGATTCCTCCGATTCGTGGTGGGCCAGCGCCACTACCAATTCACGGCACTGCCCTTCGGGCTATCATCTGTTCCGAGGGTTTTCGTAAAATGCATGGCGATGGTGGCAGCTTACCTGAGATGTCGAGGTGTACAGATCTATCCATACCTTGGCGACTGGCTTGTCAGAGGCAGGTCACAAACCCAGGTCCAGCACAGCCTCACCTTAGTACAAGCCACCTGTCGAGAGCAGGCCCTGCTTATAGACAAACAGAAATCAACTCTGACCTCAGTTCAGAGGATAGAATTTTTAGGTGTAGTGCTCATCTCTACCCAGGCCAGAGCCTACCTACCAGAGTCCCGACTCCAGGCTATGGCAGATCTCATCGCACACGTCAGAGCCCACCCGCTCACAACCGCCTGGGTATGCCTCAGGCTGCGAGGCCACGTGGCAGCATGTACTTACATGGTCCAGCATGTGTGGCTGCGTCTCAGGCCCCTGCAGATGTGGCCGGTATCAGTCTATGCCCGCAGTAGACACAATTTGGACTTAGTGGTCACAGTCCATCGAACATCCTGTTGTCCCTGACTTGGTGGATGGACCTGCAATCAGTGTTGAAAGGAGTTCCCTTCGTAGCCTCACTCCCATCGGTGATGGTGGTCTCCGACGCTTCGGATCAGGGGTGGGGAGCCCACTTCAGCAACCTCAGTACACAGGGCCTCTGGTTCCAGGAGGATTGCTCCCTCCATATAAATGTCAGGGAACTCAGGGTGATACGCTTGGCCTGCCAGGCGTTCCGTCACCATCCAAAGGGCAGAGTGGTGCAGATCTTGATGGACAATACGATTGCAATGTTCTACATCAACAAGCAAGGCGGAGCCTGCTCGTTGGCCCTGTGTCAAGAGGCTGTCTGGTTGTGGGACTTCCGTGTGCAGCATGCCATTCATCTTGAGGTGTTGCACCTCCTAGGCACCTGGAAGTCGCTGGCAGATCTCCTCAGCAGGTCCTTCTCTTCTCGCCATGAGTGGTCACTCCATCCAGAAGTTGTCAGCATGATCCCCCAGAGGTGGGGGACTCCTCAGGTGGACTTATTTGCATCCAGGCAGAACAGAAAATGTCATCAGTTTTGCTCGATTCGTAGGCTTGCCAGAGGCTCCCTGAAGCTCCCTGTCCAATGCCATCCTGCTTCCATGGACGGGAACACTGCTATATGCCTTCCTGTCAATAGTCCTGTTTCACGAGGTCCTCCTGAAGGTCAAGAGGGACAAAGCCTCACTAGGAGGGTGGTGAAGCACTGGAATGGGTTCCCTAGGGAGGTGGTGGAATCTTCTTCCTTAGAGGGTTTTAAGGTCAGGCTTGACAAAGCCCTGGCTGGGATGATTTAGCTGGGATTAGGTCCTGCTTTGAGCAGGGGGTTGGACTAGAACCTCCTGAGGTCCCTTCCAACCCTGATATTCTATGATTCTATGAAAGCGAAGGTCATCCTGGTAGCTCCAGCGTGGCCATGCCAGCACCAGTTCGGTACACTTTTGGACTTCTCGATAGTGACCCCGTTAGAGCTCCCGCTCCAACCAGACTTGCTCTCACAGAACCAGGGCCATCTGCTTCACCCAAATCTAGTGTCCATACATCTGACGGCATGGTTGAATGCAGAGGAATGGGCCTGCTTGGTGCAAGTCCAACACATCCCGTTGGGTAGCAGAAAGCCCTCCACCAGGGTGACCTACCTAGCCAAGTGGAAACGCTTTACCTGTTGGGCCTCAAGCCAGAGGCTTTCTCAAGGTCCTCGCTTCAATCCATCTTGGACTACCTATTCCATCTCAAGCACCAAGGCCTGGCCCTTTTGTCAATCAAGGTTCACTGGGAGGCCATCTCGGCCTTTTACCCTCCGGTCAGTCCCAGTAGATCAGTCTTCTCTCATGACATGACGATCAGGTTCCTGAAAGGACTAGAAAAGCTATACCCGCAGGTTCATGATCTGATCCCTCCTTGGGACCTAAACCTGGTGCTGTCAAGGCTCATGAATCCCCCCTTCAAGCCACTGGCTTCTTGTTCTCTGCTGATCCTCTCGTGGAAGGTCTCCTTCCTGGTGGCTATCACTTCGGCCTGCAGGGTCTCCGAGATTAGAGCTTTGACGTCTGAACTGCCTTATACAGTGTTCTACAATGACAAAGTTCTGCTGTGCCCCCACCCAGCTTTCTGACCAAAGGTGGTATCGCAGTTCCACTATAATCAGGACATCTTCCTACTGGTCTTTTTTCCGAAGCCTCACAAGTCTAATGAAGAGGGTCAGTTGCACTCTTTGGATGTTAGGCGGGCCATAGCCTTTTACATCGAGAGGACCAAACCCTCCCGTAAGTCAATGCAGCTCTTTGTCGCAGTGGTGGACACGATGAAAGGTCTGCCCATGTCCGCTCAGAGAATCTCCTCGTGGATCACCACCTGCATCAGCTTCTCCTACGAGCAAGCAAAGGTGTCACCACCAACTATCATGACTGCCCATTCCACCAGAGCGCAAGCTTCATCAGCGGCCTTCCTTGTGCAGGTACTGTTCCAAGACATCTGTGGGACCGCCACCTGGTCTTCGGTCCATACCTTCTCGTCCCATTGCGCCATCACCCAGCAGGCCCGGGATGATGCCAGCTTCGGCAGAGCAGTGTTGCAAACAGCACATCCGTGAACTCTGAGCCCACTTCCGCGAATACCGCTTGTGAGTTACCTAACATGGAATCCACATGAGCAAGCACTCGAAGAAGGAAAACAGTTACCTACCAGTACTATTCAACATATTCATAAACGATCTGGTGAAAGGGGTAAACAGTGAGGTGGCAAAATTTGCAGATGATACAAAAATACTCAAGATAGTTAAGTCCAAAGCAGACTGCAAAGAGTTACAAAGGGATCTCCCAAAACTGGGTGACTGGGCAACAAAATGGCAGATGAAATTCAATGTTGATAAATGCAAAGTAATGCACATTGGAAAACATAATCCCAACTATACATATAAAATAATAGGGTCTAAATTAGCTGTTATCACTCAAGAAAGAGATCTTGGGTCATTGTGGATAGTTTTCTGAAATCATCCACTCAGTGGGCAGCGGCAGTCAAAAAAACGAACAGAATGTTGGGAATCATTAAGAAAGGGATAGATCATAAGACAGAAAATATCATGTTGCCTCTATATAAATCCATGGTACACCCGCATCTTGAATACTGTGTGCAGATGTGGTCACTCCATCTCAAAAAATATATATTGGAATTGGAAAAGGTTCAGAAAAGGGCAACAAAAATGATTAAGGGTATGGAACAGCTCCATATGAGAGATTAATAAGATTGGGACTTTTCATCTTGGAAAAGAGACAACTAAGGGGGGATATGATAGACGTCTATAAAATCATGACTGGTGTGGAGAAAGTAAATAAGGAAGTGTTATTTACACCTTCTCATAACAGAAGAACTAGGGGTCACCAAATGAAATTAATAGGCAGTAGGTGTTAAACAAACATAAGGAAGTATTTCTTTATACAACGCACAATCAACCTGTGGAACTCTTTGCCAGAGGATGTTGTGAAGGCCAAGACTATAACAGGGTTCCAAAAAGAACTAGATAAATTCACAGAGGATAGGTCCATCAATGGCTATTAGCCAGGATGGGCAGGGATGGTGTCCCTAGCCTCTGTTTGTCAGAAGGTGGGATTGGGTGATGGGGATGGATCACTTGATAATTACCTGTTCTGTTAATTCCCTCTGGGGCACCTGGCATTGGCCACTGCTGGAAGACAGGATACTGGACTAGATGGACCTTTGCTCTGACCCAGTCTGGCCGTTCTTGTGTTCCTGTGTTCTTAAGATAGGTAACCACTGGTAGCTGCCTCGATTAGATAGAGTGATCCTGTGCTGCCCCCATGGGACCCTCAGGTTTTTGTACCTAATTTGAGGTATCTTGGTCCTGCCTTTCAGATGCTGAGCTCCTTCAGCTCCAGCTAAAGTCAGTGGGAGCTGCGGATGCTCAGTACCTCTGAAACTGAAGCCCCACCTGTCTCATGCTGGGCACACACAATCAGTAGCCAGTGTTGAAAAGCCTCCAGCCTCGCATACTCAGTCATGCTGCGTAGGGAGTGGGAGCATTTCAGGCACATATTGCAAATGTTTACAGGACCTCCAGAATCCCCTTATACTTAGACCTTCAGGTGGTTAAGCCCAGAGACTGTGTATTCTTATTGGTCCCCAGTATGGAGTCCAAACTTTCGGCCCATTGACAGCGACCCTATGAGGTAATAAGACAGGTAGGGCCAGTTAATTATGCAACCTGATGCAAGGAAAATTAAACAGATCTACCATGTAAATCTTTTCAAACCCTGAAAAGTACAAGAGGTTTTCTTCATAGCCTCCTGACCTCGTGAGGCAGAGCGGGGACCCTAGTGCCCTGTGACAAAGCCCCAGGCTCTATACAGGTTGGGGGAAAACTCCCAACAGAGCAAAACACCCAGCTGCAGCACCTGGTCGCCCCCTTCCCAACAGTGTTTTCGGCCTGTCAGTCCAAACTCACTTAGCTTGCCACCGTATCCAGACAGAGCTGGGGCACCGAGTCAGAGAAGCGCCTTATCCTGTGCCCCAGAGATGTGTGAAGTGGTACGGCAGGAACTCCAAACTATGTTGGGGCCTGGGGTTATAGATGAATCCCATAGTGACTGGAGGAGCCATATTGTCTTGGTCCCCAATCTGGATGGCACCACCTGATTTTGTGTTGATTTTAGAAAAATAAATGCCATTTCTAAGTTGTATGTATATCCCAAGATCAGCTGGGGTGAAGCCCAATATATTACCACATCTGACCTCACAAAGGGATATTAGCAAATTCCTCTTACACCTGGGTCCCATGAAAAGACTGCCTTCATCACTGCTTACGGGCTCTCTCAGTTCTGCGCCATTTGGCCTCCATGGAGCACCCGCCACTTTTCAAAGGTTAATGGACTGGGTCCTCGACCCCCATGGCTGGTATGTCACAGCATACATGGGTGATATGGCTATTTGTACGTGGGATTGGGAGGATCACCTAAAGCATGTAGTGGTCGTTCTCCAGTCCCTAGAAGATGCTGGGCTGACAACAAGCCCCACTCAGTGCCAGATAGGAAGAGATGAAACTCTGTATGTGGGGTATACAATGGGGAAGGGCCACTCATCGAGAAGGTGGAGAAAAGCCACCCATCTTTGTCACAAGTGGTCTCTGAAGTACTCAGTATTGTCGCAATTTTTTCAGACATCCGGAGTTCCTCCAGGAGATGTTTGCGACCCAGGAAAACATAAAGTGTCCTAACTTTTACTGTCAAGGAGGAGTAAGTCTACACTCCTTTTCAGATGCTGTTCTGATCCAATGATCCAATTCACCTGACATATGCATTCCCATCATTTCTTTTAATACCAAGGGGTCTTTGGAAGGCGAGGCAGGCCCAGGTACGGCAGGTCCTCATAGCTCCTGCATGACTGAACATCAGTTTTGGTATTCACACCTTGTGCATCTCTTAAATAATCTCTTCATAACGCTTCCACCTTTGATGGACATAATCTCTCAAAATCACAGTCAGATCCTTCACCCAGATCCTTCACCCCTACATTTACGGCGTGGATGTCCCTGGATAACTTCAGTTGACGAAAGTTGCTCAAAAGAGGTTCAAGTTATTCTGCTTCAGAGTAGAAAACCTTCCACTAGATGTACATGTAGTGCAAAATGGAAGTGTTTTTCTTTGTGTGCATCTCAGTGTGGATTTAGTCAATTGCAAACCACAATTTCAGTTATATTAAACATTTGTCATAGTTGAAGTAGGCAGGCCTGTCAGTTAATACAATTAAATTTCAATTTGCAGCAATATCTGCCTATCATCCACCAGTCCAAAATGGCTTGTTTTCCCCCGATTATGCTGTTAGGAGGCTTTTTAAAAGTCTGTCTCAAGTTTTTCTTCTGTTGGGAAACAATTTCCCTTTGTGGGAACCTAGTACTCACCGCAAGGTCATCTCCGATTTTCATATCAATCGGTATATTCATTTACCAGTATTCTTCTGAAGCCTCACTCATTTCCAGGAGAGACAAGATGCCACACCTTGGACAGCAAGAGAGTCTCATTACCTACACAGGACAGATCACGATGCTGTTTATGGCATTTGGTAGTAGATCCAAAGGAAGATCTGTGTCATCACAAAGACAGTCAAAGTGGATGTCAGACCGTGTTAGAACACCCTAGAACATTAAGAAATTGACTCCTATATTGTGTATTAGATCTCATTCTATCAGAGCTCAGCAGCATGTTTCAATAGAGTCCCAGTAGCTTTAGTCTGCAGGGCAGCTGCAAGGAGCTGGGTTCATACGTTTACTCACCACTTCTGGTTGGTGTCAGCTTCCAGGCCAGTGCTGCAGCCGTGGCTCAGGTGATCTCCGAGCTCCCACTCCCTTGAGGAGTTAACTGCTAGCTAATCACCAAGAGTGGGAGTCACGTGTACAGACACCCATCTCCCAGTAACTGCGATGCTTTGAGACGTTCTGTACATGCATCGCCCACGGCCTGCCCTCCTTACCCACAGCTTGGATGCTTTCATCTGGATTCTGGGCAGGAAAACAAATGAGTGGCTGTTGGGGTGACCACACCCTTTCTGCCCTTTGGAGAGGCAGAGCGAGGGCATGTAGGGCACATGCCTGGCCCTACTAGATACTGCTGGTGAACGCCTGTGCAAGGGGTGCATGCATGCCAGGAGAGGCACGCACGTACAGAGAACATCTCAAGCATCTCAGTTACCGTATGACAAGTCTTTACTATCTAGGACTCTTTGAATCACACCAGTTTTCACACGTGCAATTCACCCTGTAAGGGTCGCGGACTCACCCCTGCGGCGCCTCCTGCTGGTCGTCCAGGGAATTAGCTCTTCCAGCGTCTGGAGCGCCCTCTGCAAGGCTGGTGATCCGGCTGCCACTGGCCCGTGTCCCTCCCAGGACCCCGGTGCCCCTTTCTCTGGGTCTCCCCCCTCCCAGGGGAACCTCCACCCACTATCTCCACCTTGCCTCAGTCGTGGGCTACTGCCAGTCTCCAACTAGCCCCCACGCCCTGGGGCAGACTGCAGTGTCAGCCACTCAGCATAGGCCAGGTTGGGTTTGGACCTGCTGCCTTTGCCAGCCCATGGGCTGACCTCTGCAACCCCCAGTACCTGTTGGCCTTTGCTAGGCCACAGCCTGGGGCTTTCCAGGCTAGAGCTCCCCGGCTCCTCTGCCTTTCCCCAGCCCTGCTCCACTCAGGTACCCTGTCCTTATCTCCCTGCAGCCAGGCCCTTCTCTCTCTGAAGGCAGAGAGAGACTCTCTGTGCTCCTGGCTCAAAGCCTTTTTATAGGGGCCGGCTGTAGTCTTTTTGGGGCGTGGCTCCCAGCTGTGCCTACTTCCCCAATCACACACCCCCACTATACACACTCACACAAACTCCTACCTGGCCACACTCAGGCCTTCTCTACTACACTACAAACTTAAATCGACTTCAGTTACGTCAATGTATGGCCACCGCTGTGATTAAACCACTGTTGCATGTCCACACTATGCTTCTTGTGTCAGCAGAGCGCATCCACACTAGCAGCTCTTGCATCCACACAGGGAGCAGTGCACTGTGGGTAGCTATCCCACTGCGCAACTAGCCACAGGGTGCTTTGGGAAGGGTTTGCAATGCCTCATGGGACAGGTACAGCATCACACAATGCAAGTTTCTCAATCCCATCATTCCATGGGCATCCTACTAGATTTCCAAACACTTTTCAACTGCCCTAGTAACCTGCGAGCCAGCCATCTGTGTCAGAAAGCTTGGATCCTGCACTGCTGTTCAGCATTGTGCTGTGTGTTATGAACACAAGGCTATAAGATGAGCCCAACGGGGGGCTATTCGGCTGAGGGAGGCGTTGAAGGAGCAGTTTAACACTGAGCCACAGTAATGTGTGTTGCTGTAGTGTGCTAAGCCTAGAATTGTTTGTTTGCACCATGCTATGAACCTTGTAATGATTGCTGTGTGTGCCTGACTAGTACAATGCGCATGCACCTGTTGCTATTACCTGTGAAAGTTAGCAGCAGCCATCATGTGATGGGGAATAATGAAGATAAATTCAGTTTCCCTAAGTAGATTTTTCTTCCACACCCATGCAAACATACCTTTGTAATACTGAAGTAAACATCATACATGCAGGAGAAAGTATCTGTAAAGCGGGGGGGGAGGATTCACAAGCACATACACTAAGGAGGCTCTCACAGCTGGGTGTATGTGCGGCTGTCATTATGTGTAATCTCCCGCGGAATGGAGTGCCTGGGGTACTGCTGTGGCCCTGGAAGATACATGGAATGTGTGTGGGGGGAGAGGAGGGAAAGTGTATGGAGGTCCTGGAATACTGGTTTTTTTCTAATTAAGCTTTGTATGATTGGTTTCAGCCAGAATTAAAACAAACCTCAAACATAGGAATTTGTTTCCCAGAGTTTATTTACATTTTTATCTAATGATTTGTTGTAGAGTGTGTAACTCACATGCAGCGCACTGCAGAATGAGAAGTACGGAGAACTCCCTTGTGATTCTCTCCACAGTGATTTCTCTTTGTATCAGGACTTGTGCACCTATGCCAAGAGGAAAGTATTTGATCCCCTTTCTTATGATTTCTCTGCGGCTACTAGCTCTTATGAATTCTGTTGTAAGAACATTTGAGTAGTACAACACCAATACAGAGCTGAGCCAAAAGAGCACATCAGAGCAAAAATAACGACAGGTGCAGTGGAAAGACAGAGATTCTTGAAATTGGAGGCACTGGACCAGTTTTTTTTCTGAAACCTGATTGCTTTTGAGACACCCCTCTCCTTGACAGAGGTGAGAGTCCAAAGGATACCACTGTGCATCTGTGATCATGGTGGAGGTAGAGACCCAAGTCAGATTGTCCAGATAACAGAAGTTCATTCCAATTCTGAATCTGTGCAATGTAATGGCAGTACATTATCTGTCCACATGACACTGACTCACTTTTAATTACGCTGTACAGAGCCATGGAATGCTGCGATTTATTTTAACATAAAGTAACATGTTTACTGAAGTAAAGATATCTTGAAAATGGGGTATTGTTTTAACACAAAAACCTTCCTCAGGAGATGTAAATCTCTTTTATTTAATGAATAATCTACAGCGGTCGTGCAAAATTTGTACCAATTTCTCACCCTCCATCCGTATTTTAGCCCTGTGCAGTTTACATCGATATGAAAAAGTGAATGCCATTGGCGTCTGTTTATACTTGTCCAGGGGAAGTTTTAATTCTGTTTCTTTTCATTCTTTCTTAAAACCATGCCCTCTTTTCCTACAGCCTGAGGCTAAGCACCCTGACCCCCACCCTGACTGCTCCCCCACCAGCCCTCCACCCATATACCACTACCCTGACCCCAGCCCCCACCTTACCCCAGAGCCCCCACCCTGATTGCTCCCCCCACCCATATACCACTACCCTGACCCCAGCCCCCACCTTCCTCTGCAGGCGCCATCCAGGTTCGGATTTCCAATTAGGCACAGTAAGCACGTGCCTAGGGGCGCCAGCGTTCTAGTGGTGCCTAAAAGTTAAAAGTGGGTTGAGAGTTAAAAAGTTAATACATACGTGGTTAAAAGTGGTTAGCGTAAGCTTATTTTTAAAAATTATAAACAACTCGAGGATAAAATGACATGGGAAACCGTGGCAACTATACCTGGATTTCATATTGCGTGTGGTACCGGCTCTGCTTGTTTGTAATTGGCCAACGTCGTCGCTGTCTGTAGACGCTCATGTATATGCACTACGTTTAGTTACCAGCCTGCATCTGTGCTTGCAGCTCTATTCATGCATGTACACAAATGCTATTTCTACCTTTACCATAGTATATTGCAGCCAACATGGATTTGATACGATACGAAATAAGTTTCACGTTCATATTGGTGCAGGGTATTTTTTGTCCCAGTGACAATGAGCGAACCAAAGAAGAAATTGAGTGGTTATCAAAATAAGATTAAGAGAGAAGCAGAACATAAAAAGACAGTCAAGTTCCTAAATAAAGTTCTGAAAATCGACGTTTATTTTGGTAGTCAGACCAGTTCAAAGCGTCGTGATAAAACTGTGAATACTGAAGAGGAAAAATGTAGTAATAATGATAAGGGTGTATTAGAGAATTAGAGTGTATGAAGAAACTGATATTCATGACAACTCTATGCTTTCTGTGTCTGATAGAAAAGAATACAGAAATGAAACAGTGGCTGAAAATGTGTGTGATCTTACAACTGCGATGTTTAGCATTAGAATTGATCCCACTGAGTGGATAATTAATGTTGAAACACGAGATTGTATAGCAATGCATGGTGCACATCGGAATACTGAAGTAGACTTTGACAAATCAAAGTGAGTTTATGGAGACAATACATTAAGATTTTGTTCAGATAAACTTTTTAAAAGGAAGCTAAAGAGTGGCGAAGTAAAAGTAAAAGCATGGCTAGTTTATTCAGAAAGTAAAGATAGTATGTTTTCTGTACCGTGCCTTCTTTTAAGCAACAAACTAAATGCATTTTCTACGGGATTCAGCAACTGGAAGAATGGTGCAATGCGTGTTCTACAGCACGAAAATTCACCTTACGACGAGTCATGTGTTGCCGCTTTGAAAATAAGAGGAACTGCCAAGGGGCGAGTCGACAGAATTCTTATGTAACAGTTGGAAAAGGAAAGGCAGTAATGGAGAAGTGTTTTAAGATGTGTATCTGCAACCGTCAAATCTCTTGCGATTCGCAGACTGCCATTTTGAAGTGATGATGAGCGTTTTGGTAGTGTGCACAACAGCAATTACCTTGGAACATTGAAACTGATTGCACAATTTGATTCATTTCTGTCAGAACACTTGCAGCGGTATGGAAATGTGGGCAGCGGGCATACTTTGTACCTCTCTAAAACTGTGTGCAATGCATTTATTCAACTAATGAGTGATTGATTAACTACACAAATTCTGAATGAAGTTAAGAGTGCAAAATATTATGGAATAAGCTTTGATTTGACTCCAGACATTTCACATGTGGACCAGTTAATGTTCATAATAAGATATGTAAAAGAAGATGGCACAGCCATAGAACGATTTGTGGGCTTTATACCCAATGCAGGGCATAAATCTCAACAGCTCGCAGAGACTGTACTGAATACTTTGGACACATGTGGCCTAGACATTAGGGACTGCCATGGTCAGTCTTACAATAATGCAAGCAATATGTCTGGTGCGTATTCAGGAGTACAAGCTAGAATAAGGTAAGTGAATGGGTGGGCTCAGTACATCCTGTGTGCAGCTCACTCACTTAACCTCATGGGATCATATGCCGCCGAGTGCTGCAATGAAACAACGTCTTATTTGTGTACTTTGCAGCAGCTGTACAAATTTTTCACTGCTTCCACCCATCATTGGGGCATATTAATGTCTTGTATCAAACCTGGTACACGTGTAGTTAAAAGCTTATCTCAAACGTGTTGGTCACTGAGACAAGATGCGTGCCAGGCTCTTCAAGAAGGTTGGACTGATATTATTAATGCCCTTTAACGTATCTCAGATGATGCCACTGAAAAGGCAATGTCACAAAATGAATCGAGGGGTATTCTTGATAAACTCGAAAACCTGGAGACTGTAGTAATGACAAACGTCTGGGGAACCATACTTCAGCGGTTCAAAGCAGTTGATGTAAAGTTGCAGAGTGTCCACATTGATTTGGGAACAATTGTTCAAATTTACAGTTCTCTTTCCAAATTTGTGACAAGCGTAAGAGACAATTTCAATCATTATGAACAATTCGCTAAATCAGTATCCGGACTTAATGAATATGAGTATAACCATAAACAGAAAAAGAAATGTAACCCCAAGTTTGATGATAACAAAGAAGATGAATAACCGAAAACAGGTTGAGACAACTATCGTATTAATACATTGAATGTACTGATGGATAGACTACATGAAGAGTTGCAGTGTGACGAAGCGAGGCTTACAACATATTGTTTGAACACTTCAGTTTTCTAGAAAAGTTAGACATTGACTATACCGGAAATCTCGACAGGTGTTGCTAATTTGTTAGCGGAGTTCAGTGAGGACTTGGAAGATTAGTTTACAGATGAATGCATCCACCTCAAGGGGCAACTGAAAGAGTTGATGGAGGAGACAACCATCTCACAGTTATGCAGTATGTTGCTTGAGAAGAACTTGCAGGATACTTATCTGAATGTTTAGATTGCCCTTCACATTTTTCTCTCAACTCCAGCGATGAACTGTTCCGGGGAGCACAGCTGCCAACTTTCACATGGTAAATAAGCACCCCGACTTTCACAATAAGCCAACAATCAAGCTAATCCAATTTCAAAACAAGGCCAAAACAAGCCAATCCCTAAGAACCCAAACATTCTGTGACTAGATCCCCGTGGCGTGCAGTCTGGGACTGTGGTGGGCCCGCTGTGCACCCCGACTCTCTCTCCCCTTGCCCCTGCTGGCCGGGAGCCGATCAAAAAAAAGAAGCAACAAGCTACAAGCCAAACAAGCAACAAACTAAAAGCAAAAAACTAGCCAACAAGCAACTCACAAGCCAATTAAGCCAAAAACAAACCCAATTTCTGTTTTGTTTTTTTTCATGGGTTTGGCATGTCTGCCAGGGAGTGATCCTTTTCCACTCAGAGAAGAGTTAAAAACTACTTGTGGGGATCTGTGGTGCAAGAATGATTACATGCACTCTCCCTTCTAACTATTGAAGGAGAACGTTTAAAAGATATGGATTGTGAGGATATCATTATCGCGTTCGCGGAGCAGAAGTTAAGGAAGAAACATGTGCATGTGCAGTAAAGTAGCACCTACCTGCACCCTATGAGATTCTTTTAATTACATGTATTTTTTGTTATTGTATTGAATATTTAAATGATCATTTATATTTCTTTTCATTTCATTTTTTACGGAAAACACGAAGGTCAGCTGTCAGTGGTAGTGGTGGTGGTGAGGCGCTGAAGATGCTGTGCCTAGGGTCGTGTAAGGTGTAAATCCACCCCTGAACCCACCCTGACTGCTCCTCCACCAGCCACCCACCCATATGCCACTACTCTGACCTCAGCACCCTCCTTTTAGAAGCAGCATGTCTGGGGCTCCTCACCAGAGCCTGCCTTGCCTGCTGGTATGCCTGCCGCAGCTCTTTGATTGTACAAGCCCTTCTCCATCATGCCTCCAGTGATCGGGCTGTAGAGGTCACAGTTCCTGCAGCTGGAGCGGAGCTGTGAGTGCACAGCCTCCTTTCCCCACAGCCCCAGAGGATCCACTGGGGCCTTAGGGAGAGGAGGCTGTGCCGGGATCCACTGGGGCTGGGGGGGAGAGGAAGCTGTGCTGGGATCCTCTGGGGCTGTGGGGAGAGGAGGCCGTACTGGGATCCACTGGGGCCGTGGGGAGAGGAGGCCGTACTGGGATCCACTGGGGCCGTGGGGAGAGGAGGCCATGCCGGGATCCACTGGGGCTGGGGGGGAGAGGAGGCCGTGCCGGGATCCACTGGGGCTGTGGGGAGAGGAGGCTGTGCCGGGATCTGCTGGGGCCGTGGGGAGAGGAGGCTGTACTTCAGGCAGGAGTGTGTTTGCTGTGTGGAGCTGGCATGCTCAGCTGGGCAGTAGCTATCTGAGCTCTCCATACGGAGCAAACAGGAAGAGCAAGTTAAAACTTCCCGGGGCTTTAAAAGGGGAGGGGCGCATGCTGGTGTACCTGGCTGCAGGGCAGTGAAGTTCAAACTGGTGATCAGAGCAGTCATGGTCAGGGCCGACACAACCCATTAGGCGACCTAGGGCGCTGCTATTTTGGGGGCGCCTGCGCCCCGGCCGCCCGTAGAAATTTGGGGGCGGGACCTTCCGCCGCCGCTGTTGGAGGCGGCATTTCAGGGGCGGGACCTTCCGCCGCCTAGGGCGCCGGAAGTGCTGGCGCCGCTACTGGTCATGGTGGGCACTACGGGACACCTCTTGGAGGCCACTTAGGTGAACGTAAGCTCTACGCTTCTCGTCTGGGTGGTTTTATTAGGTCGGCATAGCAGGCGAGTTAAAGCGGCGGGAGGAGAATTGTAGTGTGTACACCTCCATACACCTGCCTTATGTTGACTTAATTTTGTAGTGTAGACAAGCCCTCAGTCTCATGGTCACTTGTAGCATGGGCCTTTTCTCGGGTGTTAACCCTTTCATGCAGCAGATGATCTTAGAGTCAATCACCAAACCAAGAGTGTCAGTACCAGAACAGTTTATCACAGAGGCAGACATGACTCACCTCTGTCCTCTTCTTTTATATATGGTCTGAGGCTGGAAAGTGGTTTTGGGTTTGACTTGCTGTGAAGACTGCCCTCCCACTCCCGCAGTGAGATAATAAAATGGGTGCTTGCTTCATTTGCTGCTTAAATGGTGGTTTAATGGTTGAGACATTGGGAAAGTCATTGCGAACGTGTAAGGGGGATGGACATGTGATGTGCTCTTACGTTCTAGACTGAGGCGGAGGGAGTGCCGTCAGTAAAGAGGCCTGGTTGAGGCGAGGGAGGTATGGTCACCCTTTTTGGCAGTAGCATTCATGTAGAGGGTGTGAAAACAGGTGTCAAGATGACTAACTTGAGTGCCAGAGATGCAGGTCTGTGCAACAGCACTACTCAGCCAGGCACCCTCCTGTTGCCTTGCAGTGTGCCGGACCCAGTGACTCCCAGCCTGTTCCTGATCCAGTTCCTGCCACGGCCCCCGCCTGGCCCAAGCCCTGCGCCAGTCTTGGCCTTGCCCTGCCCTGATCTTGCTCCAGCCCTGTTACTGACCTGCTCCAGCCTTGCCTCCACTGCCTGACGCTCCCTGGACCTTTGGCCTGTATCTAGACCCTAGCTACGATCCTGACTTGGCTTGTCCCTGCACTCTGACCACCTGGCTTCGACCCCTGGCTTGCACCTGAACTTCGGCCTCGGTACTGATTCTAGCTTGTTTACGGACTCTGAGCTCGGTTCTGATCCTGGCATGCCCCCGGATCTCGACTCCGGCACCATCCTTGGCCGAGTCCTGACTGGACGTCCTGCTTCAACCTCCACTCCAACCACTAGGCCTGGCTACCAGGAGGCAGCGCCTGACACAGTGTCCCATTAATATGCTGAATGCATGTTAGTCACAATGGGGAAGGCAGGGACTGAGATGGCCCGTTGTATTTAAGCACAAATTCATGGGTATCTAAGACAGCTATAGATAGAGGAGTCCTGCCAGAGACTAAACCGTTTACCTAATTGATGTATTTATTCCTTCCCAGGTTCTCCTTTGAGGAGATATCTTCTTTCTTCCTAGAAACCTTACCTGCCTTAAACACTGACAGTTTTGCCCAAGATATTCCAAATTATCCCCCTAGAAAGACCTATAAGACACGCTTCCCAAAACTACATAAAGAGCTGTGACTTTGCCTGGGGCTGAGTCCTGCAACGCCCCCCCGCTCTGCAGAGTCCAGTTCCACTGGAAGCAGGGTAGCAGAAACAGCTCACTTGCCAACAAGAGCACATTAAAGGGATCTGGAATACAATCAATGAAACATACAATTATACATTTCCCCTAAGCAATTAGCATCAAGAAACTAATAATTACCTTGTACAGCACATTTACAGCAAAACCCAAACCAAACTGCTGCTCTCCCAGGAGCATCTTCATCCCTTAGTTTTGCGTCTGCATTCCTACCTCCTGCCCTTCCCCTGCTTTGGTTCGCTATCAGATAGCATAAGGATGAGTGCAGTATAGAACCTAGAGAGACAAGTTAGATACATACCTCACTAGAAGCTTGGCCCTGCAGACACTTTCATGTGTGAGTAATCCTTGTGCTTGGAGGTAGCCATATGGCCCCAGGGTCAAATTCTTGCCCTGGGTTACTCTGATGCACCTTACTGAAGTCAACAGGATTACACGGGTGTAACTGAAACCAAAATCTGGCTTCTGGTCTCAGAAGTCTGTAAAGTGCCACGTGCCTCAGGGGCACTTACATAAACTAATATTTGGGCCAGGTTATCCGCTGCATCCAAATCCTCCTGGGTGCAGCAAAAAAAGGAGGCTGTCAGGAAGGTTTTCCAGAACTCAAATCATTCTTGTAGCTCTTTGCTAAACCCTTTCCAGTTTGGAAATATCTTTATTAAAATGTGGGCACCAGTCCTGGACACAGTATTCTGTAATGGTCTCACTAATGCCATATACAGAGGTGATACCACCTTCCTACTCCTACTTACTATTCTTGCTTATACAGCCCAGGATTGCATTAGCTCTTNTGCTTCATTACTTACTTGCCAGCACACACATATACAGGAAGATCACAGGTAAATACAGCCATCTGCAGACAATGGCTCTGGTTAATGGGAGTCATCAAGATTCCAAACCACCATCAATGGCCCACACTTTGCATAATTACAATAGGCCCTCAGAGTTATATTTTATATTTCTAGTTTTAGATACAAGAGTGATACATTTATACAAATAGGATGATCACTCTCAGTAGATTATAAGCATTGTGATGATACCTTTTGCATGAAGCATATTTCAGTTACATTATATTCACTTACCATGTTTTTACAAAATCATATAGACTGCACAACGTCACAGGTGCTTTTTTCAAAATTAGAATATTGTGTAGTACAAAGCCAAATGCCTCAAAGAAGTCTCCGTATATTTTGGCAACAGTTACCTTTGTTAACCAAATTTGTAATATCATAAAAAATGTTAACAAGTTTTCTGTATTTCCTGTTTTTCATAAAACAATGGCAATTTGGATAATTATGCTGCCATCCTTTTAAATCTTTACCAATTGCATCCTGCATCAGCCTTGCCATGATTTTTCCTGGGATTGATATCAAGCTAACTGGTCTGTAGTTATCCAGGTCATCCTTTTTGCGCTTTTTGACCCCAGAACTCAATAAAATTACACCAGGGGTGAATTTGGCCCATGGGCTTGGTGTCCTTGCCCACCAGCAGTTGTCTTCAATTGTTCTCACTTGTGTCTTTAATTCCCTGTCTGTGAGCTGGCACATCAGCAGTGGCTATTAACCCTGCTTTGAAACTGGAATTGAGCACAAGGGGACTTGTAATGCCCGGCAGTAGGGTGCACACAGACACTCAATGTGCTGCAGGCTAGTTCAGGGTAGATATGCATCCCAGTTTGCCACAAACTAAGTATTTGTATAGACAAACCTTTCTAAAATCCAGGGGGAAGAAGACACCTCCTTTTACCTCCTGCTGTCCTCCACCTCTTCTCCTGGTGCTCTGCTGTCTCCACTCCGCACATCTGAGAGCCTGATGGTACACATGGAAACCACCTAAGCAGGAAGGAGGAGGAGAGTGCTATGAACTCAACCGAGGAGACATGTAGGGACCTGCTCTTGGGTACCAATGGCTGAAGAATAGTCTGGTCTCTATTCTGGAAACTCGCCTCTCCTCTCCCTCCCTCCATCCCATATAAGTGCAGGATACAGACTGAATGGGGCTTAATCACCGCTGTGAACTCTGACACCTTGAAGTGAAATTCCAGAACCATGTGACTAAAACCAGAGAGAATAAGTGCATCAAGTTGCTATGACAACAGGAAGGTTTTGACAGGAGCTTGAAAGTTATGTATTTTGAACATAAAAGATTCTTCTGTGAACTAAGCAGAGTGTCTGGTTGTGTGGCACAGCTGGTAATGCCCCAGGGCTTTGAGTTCAGGTTGAAAAGAGCCATGAGGCTTTCGTAAAGGCAGGGAAAGATTCCCTGCCCGCCCCCTTCCCGGAAACCTGTCAGGCGGCATGATTAGGCCACCGTCAGAGCTTACACTCTGCCTTTTTACATTTAACGTGTGTTAGTTGCTATGGAAATAGTGACATTAGGATGGATGGAACCTAGGGATGTGGGTAAATGCAGAATAGAGTCAAGGCATTCCTGCTGAGCAGGCTCACATCATTTCACTGGTCTGCTCTAGACTAGATAAAAGGTGATCTCACATGGATTAACTAACATGTTTTAAACACTAGCTACCTCGTATAGACAGAGCTTGACCTTTAAAAATGTGTGAGAGGTGAGCTGATCATGGTCAGCCCTGGGCTGCCCACTAGAATTGTCCACAACCAGCTAACAGGTTTTTAAAGGAACTAAACCACGTCTGCACCGACTTAAAAATGTGTTAGCGGACACAGTGTAGAAAACACCTTTTCTCCTAGGGCCTGACTACCCAGGGGTTTAATCCACAGCTTTTTGCTGCGCGTTGGGTAAGTGCCGGGTGCAAGCCTCGGTAATCGCATGCACGCGGACGGTGTGCCCTCTGTCAGTATGCCTCATTGTGTACACACGGAACAGTTTATTCTGAACTGAGGGCATAGTGTTCTCTAAGGGTAGCACATATTCCTTTGCTTCGATGCTAAGCCGTGTGCATGCTGGGCCTTTTCCCGCTGTGCATTGTGGGAGGCATGGCGGAAGCCAGGTGCATTCACATTTTTAAAAAATCCCATGATTCATCCATCTCCGCCCTGAGCTTCCTTTCTGGGTGGGCTAGTGCCAGTTCCAACTTGCATTTGGCCAGCGTGGACCCACTAATGCTCCGTGCCTTCATGTTGGCAACTTTAAATACACAAAGCTGCTTGGGCAGTATTTCAGCTGTCAAACCGGAGTGAATTCGGCTTGGGTCTTCGCCTGCTGCTCCACCAGGCAGATGATGTGGCAGTCGCAGCAGGAGGGTCTTCAGCAGTAGTGGAACCAGGATGTGGAAGAGGAAGAACAGGAATTCACTGAGCAACTGGTGTAAAGGGCCCATTCCTGGAGCAACTTCACAGCATGCAGCAGCATGTTTGGGCTTAGGAAACCAGCATGGAGTGTTGGGAAAGAATTGTTCTGCAGACCTGTGGTGAGGGAATTTCAGCATGAGGAGGGCAACCTTCCTGGAGATATGTGCTGGAGAAACCCAGGCGCTGCAGCAGCAGAGTGCCAACATACAGTGCCCCATACCCATGGATAAGCATGTCAGTATTGCTGTCTGGAGCTGGCCAGCCCCAAATACTGCCAGTCCGTAGCACGGGAAGATCGGCTGTTGGGGCCGTCATGCAGGTGTGTGCTGCCATGGAAAAGGTACTGTTGAACCGAGTTAGAAGGCTTGGTAGTGGTCAGGAGGTATTGACGGCTTTGCTGTCCTGGGTTTCACAAAATGTATTGGAGGATTGATGGAACCCATGTGCTTGTTCCCCACCACCACCGCCATCAGGGCTCAGAACTCACAAACAGAAAGGGGTATTTCTTCAGGGCGATTCAAGGGCTTGTTGGCCACTGTGGCTGGGTGGTCTGGAAGGGGCCACCGTGCTATGATCTTTCAGCTCTCTTTACATTAATGGAGAAAGGACTCTTTATCCCCAGGAACGTGATGGACATTAATGATGTGGCCATTGCTCTGGTTATCCTGGGGGAGGCTGAGGTCCAGAGACTTGCTCAGCGCTTGCAGCAGCCGGCGTCCTGTACAAAATGCAAACAGCCTGGGCATTGTCGTCAGGGATGCCTATTGCTCTTATGTTTAGTCTCAGGCCTGAAATTGTGCAGCTCTACATCCCATGGAGGGATGGGGGCTGGAAGTTTTTTGTGCGTTCAGTGTTGTGTATGGGCGGTTGATGTGAAACGTTGTGGCAGTCCCTATTGTACCTTGTGCCTTTGCCTACATGTGTTTGTAAAACCTTATGTGCAAACTTAAGTATTTTCGGTGTAAAATGAACTGGCCATGTCTTCATGAATGAAATTGTAAAGGTTTTTATTATTAAACAATCTATTAATTAACAAACATAAATGAACCTGCAACTGAAACAACTGCTTTTAATTATGAAACAATGTGTTAAAAACCAATCTATCATCTGGCTCAAAAAAAAAAACCCTTTTAATTAAACCAGCAGTGAAACAAAACAGCAAAGTACAACAGTGCAGTGCAGGGAACAGCGGAAGAGGTGGGGCGGGTTAAAGCCACAGGCGGTATACGTCTTGGCTCTGCATTTTTTGGCTCATGGGGCTTCTGGTGTGGAGTGTCAACGCTCAAAGGTCCCAGGAGCAACAGAGGGCTCAAAAGAGCTGGCGTCCAGGTGCTCCTGCTCTCGGCTGGCTCTGGGAGGGGAATGGCCTGTGGGAGCAGTGCTGCAGGGGTACAGCAGGGCGGAGGAGCTCTTGTGCCCAGTAGCCTGTCCAGGGGCTGCATAACGTGGCTGGGCGTTGGCTTACAGCACTGCATTGCCTGCTGCCCCGATAGCGACGTGTGCTACACTAGGGCATCTTGGCTTTGTATTGCCTCCAGGATCTGCATCTCCCTTTCTTCTGGGCATGGTAATTCTTTCCTTGGCAAGTGCCACACAGTCCTTTGCCACTGCCATTATCTCCCTCGAAAGCGCCTTGTCAGATCCCCAGTCCACCCTCAGAGACTGCCACCACCGCTCCACGTTTTTGGTTTTTCTTTGGGACTGTGTCATGATGTCTGTGAGAATTTCATCGCCAGTTTTCCATTTTCTCCCACTCCGATTTGCCTGCCATTCCCACGTTGATAAGGGCCCTGGGCTTGAGGGTCTGGCTAGTGCAGGTGCCATAAATGTGGAGGTATTTAACAAAAATGGCAAGCAGGTATTGTTCATATTCTAGGGAGGCTGTGATGGCATTTTTTACATGTATTTCTAGCTTTACCTCCCTGAGATTTTTCTCAGTCGTGGGTGAGCCTCTGAGATGGTGAGTGGTGTGTGGGTTTTTTACCTGTGCAGTATATGCTGTTTGGTGTGGCCGTGGTGCTGTGGAGACCAGGGGGTGGGGAGGGATGGGTTGGGATTTGTATTCCCCAGTCTGTGGATGGTGTTGGGAATTGAGTTCCCCATCTGGCTTTGCAGTTGTGTTGTGCCTGGGAGGTGCTTTCATGGTGTTGGGGCGTTAGCCAGGTGAACCTGGGAGTGATCCCCTTTACAGCTCTTGTAGGCTGACCTGGCCTGGACAACGTTACACTGAGGCAGGTGACAGGAAAGACAGTGGCCTTATTCAGAGGGCAGACCAGCGAGAGAGACGCTGTGAAGTTATGCACCAGGATGCCGCCCCCACCCCCCGCCCAGGAGTGCTGCAGAAGTAAAATGGCGTCACCCAGGCTATACCGGGGAATAATCCCTCATAATCGCTGAACAAAAATTGGACAATTTTTTCCATCTTAGATTTTGTTTGTATCACACCTGCAGACATGGTAAAAGTGCAGAGCAGAATAGCTAGTTTCTGCACTGATTGCCTGAAGCATAGAATCATAGAATCTCAGGGTTGGAAGGGACCTCAGGAGGTCATCTAGTCCAACCCCCTGCTCAAAGCAGGACCAAACCCAACTAAATCAGCCCAGCCAGGGCTTTGTCAAGCCTGACCTTAAAAACCTCTAAGGAAGGAGATTCCACTACCTCCCTAGGTAACCCATTCCAGTTCTTCACCACCCTACTAGTGAAAAAGTTTTTCCTAATGTCCAACCTAAACCTCCCCCTCTGCAACTTGAGACCATTACTCCTTGTTCTGTCATCTTCTATCACTGAGAACAGTCTAGATCCATCCTCTTTGGAACCCCCTTTCAGGTAGTTGAAAGCAGCTATCAAATCGCCCCTCATTCTTCTCTTCTGCAGACTAAACAATCCCAGTTCCCTCAGCCTCTCCTCGTAAGTCATGTGCTCCAGCCCCCTAATCATTTTTGTTGCCCTCCGCTGGACTCTCTCCAATTTATCCACATCCTTCTTGTAGTGTGGGGCCCAAAACTGGACACAGTACTCCAAATGAGGCCTCACCAGTGCTGAGTAGAGGGGAATGATCACATCCCTCGATCTGCTGGAAATGCCCCTACTTATACAACCCAAAATGCCATTAGCCTTCTTGGCAACAAGGGCACACTGTTGACTCATATTCAGCTTTTCGTCCACCGTAACCCCTAGGTCCTTTTCTGCAGAACTGCTGCCCAGCCATTCGGTCCCTAGTCTATAGCAGTGCATGGGATTCTTTCGTCCTAAATGCAGGACTCTGCACTTGTCCTTGTTGAACCTCATCATATTTCTTTTGGCCCAATCCTCTAATTTGTCTAGGTCCCTCTGTATCCTATCCCTACCCTCCAGCGTATCAACCACTCCTCCCAGTTTAGTGTCATCTGCAAACTTGCTAAGGGTGCAGTCCACACCATCTTCCAGATCGTTAATGAAGATATTGAATAAAACCGGCCCCAGCACCGACCCTTGGGGCACTCCACTTGATACCGGCTGCCAACTAGACAAGGAACCATTGATCACTACCCGTTGAGCCCGACCATCTAGCCAGTTTTCTATCCACCTTACCGTCCATTCATCCAGCCCATACTTCTTTAACTTGCTGGCAAGAATACTGTGGGAGACTGTATCAAAAGCTTTGCTAAAGTCCAGAAATAGCACATCCACTGCTTTCCCCTCATCCACAGAGCCGGTTATCTTATCATAGAAGGCAATTAGGTTAGTCAGGCATGACTTGCCCTTGGTGAATCCATGCTGACTGTTCCTGATCACTTTCCCCTCCTTTAAGTGGTTCAGGATTGATTCCTTGAGGACCTGTTCCATGATTTTTCCAGGGACTGAGGTGAGACTAACTGGCCTGTAGTTCCCTGGATCTTCCTTCTTCCCTTTCTTAAAGATGGGCACTACATTAGCTTTTTTCCAGTCGTCCGGGACCTCCCCCGATCGCCATGATTTTTCAAAGATAATGGCCAATGGCTCCGCAATCTCATCGGCCAACTCCTTTAGCACCCTCGGATGCAGCGCATCCGGCCCCATGGACTTGTGCTCGTCCAGCTTTCCTAAATAGTCCCGAACTACTACTTTCTCCACAGAGAGCTGGTCACCTCCTCCCCATACCGTGCTGCAGAGTGCAGCTGTCTGGGAGCTGACCTTGTCTGTGAAGACAGAGGCAAAAAAAGCATTTAGTACACTAGCTTTCTCCACATCCTCTGTCACTAGGTTCCCTCCCTCATTCAGCAAGGGGCCCACACTTTCCTTGACTTTCTTCTTGTTGCTAACATACCTAAAGAAACCCTTCTTGTTACTCCTAACATCTCCGGCTAGCTGCAACTCCAAGTGTGATTTGGCCTTCCTAATTTCACACCTGCATGCCTGAGCAATACTTTTATACTCCTCCCTGGTTATTTGTTCAATCTTCCACTTCTTGTAAGCTGTTTTTTTGTGTTTAAGACGAGCAAGGATTTCACTGTTAAGCCAAGCTGGTCGCCTGCCATATTTACTTTTCTTCCTACACATGGGGATGGTTTGTTCCTGCAACCTCAATAAGGTTTCTTTAAAATACAGCCAGCTTTCCTCTACTCCTTTCCCCCTCATGTTATTCTCCCAGGGGACCTTGCCCATCAGTTCCCTGAGGGAGTCAAAGTCTGCTTTTCTAAAGTCCAGGGTCTCTGTTCTACTGCTCTCCTTTCTTCCTTGTATCAGGATCCTGAACTCGACCATCTCATGGTCACTGCCTCCCAGGTTCCCATCCACTATTGCTTCCTCTACTATTTCTTCCCTGTTTGTGAGCAGCAGGTCAAGAAAAGCTTTTCCCCTAGTTGGTTCCTCCAGCACTTGCACCAGGAAGTTGTCCCCTACACTTTCCAGAAACTTCCTGGATTGTCTGTGAGCTGCTGTATTGCTCTCCCAGCAGATATCAGGGTGATTAAAGTCACCCATGAGAACCAGGGCCTGTGATCTAGCAATTTCTGTTAGTTGCTGGAAGAAAGCCTCGTCCACCTCATCCCCCTGGTCTGGGGGTCTGTAGCAGACTCCCACCACGACATTACCCTTGTTGTTCATACTTCTAAATTTAATCCAGAGACACTCAGGTTTTTCTGCAGTTTCGTACTGGAGCTCTGAGCAGTCATACTGCTCTCTTACATACAAAGCAACTCCCCCACCTTTTCTGCCCTGCCTGTCTTTCCTGAACAGTTTATATCCATCCATGACAGTACTCCAATCATGTGAGTTATCCCACCAAGTCTCTGTTATTCCAATTACATCATAATTCCCTGACTGTGCCAGGACTTCTAGTTCTCCCTGCTTATTCCCCAGGCTTCTTGCATTTGTGTATAGGCACTTGAGATAACTCGCTGATTGTCCCGCTTTCTCGGTCTGAGACAGGAGTCCTCCCCTCTTGCGGTCTCCTGCTTGTGCTTCCTCCCAGTATCCCACTTTCCCACTTACCTCAGGCATTTCTCTAGGTAAGCCTGTGAAAAGCCAGGAAGAGCTTTGCTACCGCCAGAGCAAAGCTGCATTACTGTAAGAACGCACATAGGGCATTTATCCCTTGGCGGGGAGCTGTACTCGTTGCACTTTTCCCAGGGGCAGTGTCCATTTCTACCTCATGTGTAAAGTGAGACTGCTAGCCAAACTCTCTCTCCTGTAATCACTGTCTCACCAAACGTTTACATTTCACACAAAAGCACGTGTTCGCTATTAAAATCTGCCATAGGGTGGTGGTGGTACAGGCTGCAGCTGCGCATGCTGCCCCGTGCCCTTTTGAGCTGGTGAAGCAGGTTGGGTGGGTGGGCGGTGTTCTTGGAGTGCTTGCTCATGTCTATTCCATTCCAGGTGTGTGCGTGCCCATGTGCACAGTCGTCAGAGATTTTTGCCATAGTGGTATCCACAGGGTCGGCTGTGGTGCCCTCCGGAGAGCCGCACTCCTGCATCGGTACATTAGGCGCCACTGGCCCTATGCCCTCTCAGTTCCCTCGTACCGCCCGGGACGGTTGGTCAGAGTGCTTTCCCCTTGCCTCCCAAGTGGAGAGCGGTTTTCTCTCTAACTCTCATAGTTGTTAGCTTTGCACATACAGGTCTGTCGCATCTTACGCGCATTTAACATGCGCGATTTCGGCTTTGCGCGGTCGGCAAAAACACACTCACACACACACACAAAAGAGAAAAAAAGCAATTTATGTACTGTGTCTGTAGTGCGGGCGATTCCGCCCGCCATTAAAGTCAATGGGATTTTGGCTATACGCGGTTTTCGCTTTACGCGCTGACCGCGGAACGTAACCCCCGCGTAAGATGCGAGAGCCCTGTAGTTTGTTTACAGTAGTTAGTCAGTAAGGTGGTGTTAAGTAGTGTTAGTTAGTAAGTTAGAGTCCCAGTGGGGACTTAACCCCGGGACGGGGTACCCTGGTCCTCAGGTTTTAAGCCTTGTTCTGCCTGCAATAGGCCTATGCCCGTTAGCAACCCCTATAGCAGCTGCCTAAAGTGCTTGGGGGAGTCGCATGTGAAGGACAAGGGTCATATTTGCAAGAACTTTTGTTCTAGAACTCAAAAGGAGCGTGATATTCGTCTAAGGGCCCTCCTCCTGGAGGCTGTGCTTTGCCCAGCGTTGGAGCCTTCTCGCTCTGACTCTACGCCCTATACCTCAGCTTCAGTGCGCAGTGCACCTCCAGCACCGGGCTCTGCCCAGCACCGCGCCCCTTCACCGGTACCCAAGATGCGGCTGAAGAACCGAGACTCCCTAGCACCAAGCAAGAAAGGTCAAGGGGCGTTGGGCAAAGGACCCAGTTCAGGGCGCCTGCCCACCACGGAACCACAAAGGGGTACCTCTCCGGTCGGATCCCCCAGGCCCCTGAGGGATTCGACTCCCGGGAGTGGAAGGGGACCCAGACACTTGGTGGGGCCATCGACATCTGAGGCCCTCCCTTCCTGCGGTGAGGGATCAGAGAGCTCTCCAGGCGTCGCCGGCACCACGCATGGCATTGAACCCCGCTAAGGCTCCCCATGGGGGTAAGCCAGCCATGAGACCTCCCCAGCGGACGGTCAGACGCCGTTGGTCCCTGGAGCAGAGGCAGCGTTCCCTGTCTCCGTGGCCGAGATCCCCGCAAACGGCCAGCAAGCAGTTGAGGCAGCCGCCACCTCCTAGGCCTTGCCCTCCTCAGCAGGGCTGCACTAGGAGAAGGGACAGAGACACGGGTTTTCGTCATCGCTGTCCCTCTACCTCCCGTTCACTACTCAGTCTGGCCCGGTGAAACGCCATGAGGGCTAGAAGCGCTCGATTTGAGGGTGCACTCAAGAGCAATGCCCCGGTCAGTCTCCGGCATCCACCTTACTCTTTCCTTAACCACCTACGCCGCTACCATTCAGCCTGGTCGTGAATGACCTGGGACCGCTGAGTGCTTGGCATTGTATCTCTGAGCTACATCCTGCAATTCTCTGCCCCCCTCTGTCCCACCCTCCTTCTCCGTCCCTCTTCAGGGACCCTTCTCACGAACAACTCCTCGCTCTGGAAGTGGAATGGCTCCTACAGCTTTGAGCAGTGGAGGAGGTCCCTCGAGAAATGAGGGGGAAAGGGTTCTACTCCCGCTATTTCCTAATTCCGAAAGCGAAACGGGACCTAAGACCCATCTTGGATCTGCAACGCCTCAACAAATATCTCAAGAAGTTGAAGTTTCACATTGTCTCGCAAGCCTCCATCATTCTTGTTAGAGGGCTTTCCCTTCACCCTCTCCCCAGGTTCTTGCCACGCAGACAGAGAGCAGAAGACCAGAAGTCCAAAGTGTAGACCATACGATGTTTTTGGGGTTAGTTTCCAGCAAACATGTGTTCCATAACTCTGACGCCGCAGAGCCTTGTTTCCCAGTGTCTCGTCCCCCCCTCCTCAGGAGGCATAATTATACCTGAAATGCATGCCCACAGTCCCACCCCTTACAACTTAGGGTTATGTTCCATTTTGGGTCTGGGGTCTTCATCCCACTTCTTTTGTACCCCATGGGAAGGGTAAGGAGTGAGGTTGTGCTCCAGTCAGGGAGGGGCATTTATTTGGTCTTTTAGTGTTTTATACCTCCCCCCCCACACACAAGCCCCTTTGCCCCTCCCAACTGGTTGCTTGATTTTGCCTTGAGATAGGGGTTGAGACAGTCTTAAAGTGTGCTCTGAGTAACACTTAACTGCTCTTATCTATTCCCATTGTACTAACAAATCCATCTGACTAGGCAGAAGCAACATCACAGTGTCTTTGTCCTTTGCTTACACATATTGGTTATAAGAGTATCAAACACTCAAACCCAAAATTCTATCCTAGGCTAACAAACAGACCTCCCTGGATCCTGGAGACTGGTACACTGCCTTCGACTTGAAGGAAGCATATTTTCATATCTCCATCTTCCAAGGGTACAGACAGTTCTCCTGTTTTGTGGTGGGTCTGTGCCACTTGCAATTCATGGCGCTCCCCTTTGGACTCTCGTTGGCCCCACGAGTGTTCACAAAATGCATGGCGCCCGTGGCTGCTTATCTGAGGCGTCGAGATGTCCAGGTCTATCTGTATCTCGACGATTGGCTCATCAAGGGCAGAACTTGGGATCAAGTGCAAAGGAGCCTCAATCTGGTACTTTCTACCTGCTATGACCTGGCCCTGTTAATAAACTAAAAGAAATCGACCCTAATACTGGTGCAATGGATAAAATTCATAGGGGAGGTCCTCAACTTCACGCGGGCCAGGGCCTTCCTCCTGGAGGCCCATTTCCGAGCCATGACAGACCTGATCTGTCATGTAAGGGCCCACCCACTCACCATCGTTCACATGTGCCTGAGGTTGTTAGGCCACATGGTGGCATGTACTTACGTGGTCCGTCATGCCCAACTCCATCTCCAGCCACTGCAAGCTACGTCCCCGACAGGCACGATCTAGACCGGGTAGTCAGGGTGCCAGATCACATACGGTTGTCCCTGGAATGGTCGTTAGACTCCGGATCAGTGTTGGAGGGAGTTCCCTTTGTGGCTCCGTCCCCGTCTCTGAACCTGGTCTCTGATGCCTTGGACCTGGGCTGGGAGCCCACTTGGGCGAGCACAGCATACAAGGCCGCTGGTCGCGGGACGATCGTTTCCTCCACGTAAATGTCAGGGAGCTCAAAGCGGTTCGCTTGGTCTGCCAGGCTTTCCTGCCCCACCTGGAGGGCAAGGTGGTACAAATCCTGACGGACAACACTGCTGTGATGTTTTACATCAACTAGCAAGGTGGATCCCGATCGTCAGCCCTCTGCCAAGAAGCTCTCTGTCTCTGGGACTTCTGTGTGCAGCATGCCATTCATCTTGTGGCCACGCACCTTCCCGGGGCCAGGAAAGTGTTAGCAGATCACCTCAGCAGATCTTTCTCTTCTCGCCACAAATAGTCACTCCATCCAGAGGTGTTCAGTGCGATCTTCCAAAGGTGGGAGACTCCCCAGGTGGACTTGTTCATGTCCCGACAGAACAGGAAGTGCCTCGTGTTCTGCTCAATTCGGGGGCTCTGATGTATGCCTTCATGCCAGTGCCCTTAATCCACAGAGTCCTCATGAAGATCAAACAGGACAAGGTGAAGGTAATCCTGATAGCTCTGGCTTGGCCTCGCCAGCACTGGTTTTGCACATTGCTGGACCTTTCGGTGACCACCCCACTGCCTGCCTGGCCGGATCTGCTGTCCCAGAACCATGGCAGTCTTCTGCACCCGAACCTTGGCAGCATTGCACCTGATGGCCTGGCTGCTGCATGGTTGAATGTTGCATGGTGCTCGGCCTGTGTCTAGCAGGTACTGTTGGGTAGCAGAAAGCCTTCCATGAGGTTGATCTTCCTGGCCAAATGGAGAAGGTTCACGTACCCTCAGACCAGGGTATTCGGACCAAGCAGGCCTTGTTGCAGGTGATCTTGGACTACCTTCTACATCTCAAGCTCCAGGCCTGTCCCTTTAATCAATTAAGGTCCACTTGGCTGCTATTTCGGCCTTACACTCTCCATTCTAGGGTAGTTTGGTCTTTGCTCAAGGATGATGGTCTGGTTTTTGAAGGGTGTAGAATGAATCTATCCCCACATCCGTGACCCTGTCCCTTCTTGGGACCCAAATCTTGTGCTGTTGCGGCTCCTGGGTCCCCCCTTCGAGCCTTTGACTTCCTGCTCTTTTCGTCTACTCTCCTGGAAGGTCTCATTCCTGGTGGCAATAACATCAGCCCGCAGAGTCTCTGAGATTAGGGTGCTTACCTCGGAGCCGCCCTATACAAGGACAAGGTCCAGCTACGGCTGCACCTGGCTTTCCTGTCCAAGGGAGTTTCACAATTTCATACAAGCCAGGACATGTACTTAGAATATTAGAATACTTACCTGTCTCCTTTCCCAAACCTTGAAAGTCGGAAGAGGAGCGCAGGTTACACTCTCTGGATGTCAGGAGGGCGCCGTTCCATAAGTCGACGCAGTTATTCGTCATGGTGGTGGACAGAATGCAAGGTCTTCCAGTGTCCGCCCAGAGAATTTCATCATGGATCACTGCCTGCATCCATTTCTGCTATGATCTGGCGAAAGTGCTTCCACCGGCGAGTGTAACTGCCCACTCAACCAGGGTGCAAACCTCGGCGGCGGCCTTTCTGGGCCAAGTGCAAATTCAAGTAATCTGCAGGGTGGTCCTTCCAGACGTTTACGTCTCATTACACACTGACCCAGCAGGCCCAAAAAGATGTTGGCTTTGGTAAAGCAGTATTGGAAGCTGCATGACAGTGAACTCTGAGCTCACCTCCAGGGATACTGCTTGTGAGTCAACTAACATGGAATCGACATGAGCAAGCACTCGAAGAAGAAAAAACGGTTACCTACCTTTTGTAACGGTTGTTCTTCAAGATGTGTTGCTCACGTTCATTCCATTGCCCGCCCTCCTGCCCCTCTGTTGGAGTTGCTGGCAGGAGGAATTGGGAGGGCGTAGGGCCAGCGGCGCTAACATACTGACTCATGAGCGTGGCACTCCAGAGGGCGCCACTGCCAACCCTACCAATACCGCTAAGGCAAAAATCTCTGACGGCCACACACATGGGCGTGCGCGCACCTAGAATGGAATTGATGTGAGCAACACATCTCGAAGAACAGTTACGAAAGGTAGGTAACCGTTTTTTTGCTGGGCAGGACACTGAGGGAAGGGAAGAGGAAATAGGTATATGGTTATGTGCCGTCCACAGCGTGGGCCTGGACACGGTCAGTACTCAGTGCCTTTGCACTCTGTGTTTTTGCTCAATGGAGCAGTCACCGCTTTGGAAAGGTGCTTGTGCAGGGACTGAATGAACAGCGTGGGCTGAGGGAGGGAGGGGGCAGGGATCTTGCACATGGAAAAGCTTCTAGCTCGCATCCGTCTACAATGGTTGCGGCCGAGGTCACCCAGAACAGAAGATAGCACGGCAGTGTAGCTTACTAATAATAAATTAAAATTTAAATAGTAAATTAGAAACAAAGTAACAGGAAAACTTATATGCCGAGGTTCTCTCCACAGGATCAGTTGCCTCAGCCCTGCTCTGGGAATTGGGGTTGGTTGCTGCAGGGAGAGAATCAGGCTTGCCTTCCACATCTCCTGCATCAAGGAGGTCTCCTAAGGTCTCTTCCGACCCTAGTCTTCTATGATTCTAAGATCCCAAGTCCCGAAGGGATCCTGGTTTTACGTGGAGATCTTTTCACTGGCCTCCTCATGCTCATCCCCACATGACTCTTGCTGACCATCCTTGGGGGAAGGTGGCCAGCAGGCACCACAAGCTGCTGGGGTTCAATGGTCACGGAGTTCGCAAAATCTTGTCCAGCGCCTCAAATAATGGACAGGTTACATGTCCCCTCGTCATCCCTCATTCTTGTCATTCCTCGTTTTAATGTAGGTGCTCATGAGCTGTCTGCTCCTTATCTAGCACTGTCCTGCATCCTGGGCATGGCCTAGCAATGTCCACAAAAATGTCTTCCAGTGCCTGGCCACAAGCTCTTCCTGCACCAACGCTTCTCCCCAGATCGCAATGAGATCTGGGGTCTCAGCGCAGCTCCATGAAGGAGCTCCAGGCATTTTGTAGGGCGGCTAGAATATTTTTGAAGCTATTGTGATAAACTGGAATCCAGTAGTGAATGGACAAAATCTGGCAGTGCCCCAGCTTATAAATGGGGTGACGGGACATCCAATCAGCTTGACTTGAGAGCAGAGGAGGGCCCACAGGGAAACAGGTCAGAAACAGTCACCCACAAAGCAGAGGGGGTCAGCTGTTGGAAGACTGTCAAAGGAGTTTGCAGCACCATTTCATGCACATGAATAATAGCCCAGACTAACTCGCTTTGCAGTTTGAAAGAGAACTCCAGAGCTTGTGATAAATGCAGAGTCAGTGCGCTGTGATGGATTGCGTTGCATGTAAACAAGCGGTTTCAAACTGGACTAAGTAAAAAGCTGCATATTAAACCACCTGTGTAGACAAGCCCCTAGTGTAGACAAGGCCTCTGATGCTTCTGCTACCTCCATGTCCGTCTGTCCAGTCTCTACAGTATCCGTAACGTTTTCTTCACTGAGGTAGAAGGTGGCTCTTTCAGTAGCTTCCTGAGTGTCATGGTTTCCATTCACGCTCCATGCAAAGGCGCACAGGAGGAGGTGGGGATGCTGGAGGGTTCGGGCAGTGGAGTGGTGCGGGAGCGGGGACAGGGGCGGGAGTGGTGGACTCAGGCTGAGGAGACTGTTGGGTGACGTGCTCAGTTAGTGGCGTGTTTATGTAGGGAGTTGTTGGGATGTCAGACCAGTGCTTTGGACCTGAGCCAGCGATCCAACCATTGAGGACTCCCAAGGCCCTTTGCGTTTCTGGGAACTGCCGTGGGATGTTAGCGGGATTGTAGCCGTCGGGCGATAGCCGTTCGGTAGGCGTCTACGGCTTGCCAGCTGGAGGAGGGCTGTTTCGGACCTGGCGGGATGGACTCTAAATTAGCTCATTCATGGGTTCGTTCATCAAGTCTGGAGTTTCCTGGGGTGTTTGTGCAGTGGCCTGCAAAGAGCACCCATTGTTTTTATCAGTGAGCTCCCCACGCCTGAGGACAGGACCTCGGAATGAGGGAGCAAAGCGAGGGATGAGAGGAGGTGCAATTTCGAAGTGCGAACCTTGGGGGTGGCAGCAGCTGTCCCGAGCCCAGGGTCCCGACAGGGCACTTAAGAGTCGGTGCGGCAAGAGTTGTGGAGGAGTTGGAGGGAGAGTCCACTCTACACACCGCCCCATGAATGGTCAGTTTTCCTCCCGGTGAAAGGCTAATAGGCAGATGCCTGGAGCGGTGTCAGAGCCAGGATTCTGGACTCGATGGATGAACCATGAGTCTGACCCAGTTTGGCAATTCCTATGTTCCTTCTAAAGGACTTCCACGCTCCTTCCCAGCCTGGGGGGTTGCAGCAGGCCCTGCACCTTCAGCATCTTTCTAGCCAGACAGGACTGGGTGAGACTCACCTTCGTTCCATTATCCCGAACCCTAATTAACAGAAACATGGCATGATGGGTGACCGGTGTCTCCAGGAACTCACTGTGCTGCTTCTCAGCACTGGCTCTCAGCACCTGGTAACCCTAGGAGGAAGAGGCCAGCACTGGAAATAAACCAGACCACCCATTTTCTCATGGCAATCAACATCATTATTGGTAGAAATGAATGTTTTCAGGGACGTTGAGCACTGCAAAGCTGCGTTTAGCTTCTTGCGCGGTTGGTAACTGATGGGACTCTCTTTGCTTGGTTTCTTGCAGTGCCTTTTAGAGAAACTCCCAGCTACACAAAGAGGAGACGGATCACTGGCGCAGGCGGCCTCTCCTCCCCCCGCATGCTGCAGCGTTCTGCCAGCGACAACAATTTGAAAGCCGAGAGCCACCCGTCCTACTCACCAGTGCCCTCGCTCCGCAGCCTGCCCCCACAGCTGCTGGCACAGATGCAGGAAGCTGCTGTTGGGGCAGGGGTGGGGGACAGTAGCCTGGCGAGCACGGGCAGCTCCCGGAGCACTCACAGCCGCTCCCCATCTCTGCAGCGCGTGCAGGAAGAGAAGGAGGCCGACATGCACACACTCAGGAGAAGCAGCCGAGGCAAGGCCAGGTAAGAGAGGGCGTGGGGAGGAGGGAGATAGGTCGCTTGGTGCTCACCTGGCAGCCCGCTGTGGTTCCTTGCTGAGTTTGCGAGCTCCTGTGCTGGAGTTGTGAGAGAACTGGAAGGGGCTGCAGGGTTTGTGTGCGTGGGTTGGTGCGATCTCAGCCTCAGCAAAGCTGATATTGAACCAGGCCCGTCTCCTTCAGCGGGGTTTGTTGTGACAGGTGGTGCTGGGTGTAGCTGACCTGACAAGCAGCAGAGCCACCATACGTGTTGGTGTTCCTGGGAAGTCCCAGCTCCATGGTTGCGGGGCAGCAGTGACATTGTCTGAGTGGGAACAGGCTGACCAGTGGAGTGTGAAGATACAGTGCAGTAACCTGGTCTCTGAGGCTCTGCATCTTCCTAACCAAGCACCTCGGAGAACAGGAGCTGTCCTGGATTCCAAAGGGGCACGTGCCCAGAGTTAATGCAGCAGGGGTTGGTTTCCTTTTCTCTCCTCCCACCCTCACCCCAATCTATTTCCGTGCCTCAGGAACCCCTTAGTACATCAGATGCCATCGTTGACTTTGTTGTTGCTATGACAATGGAGCATATTTTGAGGACGAAGACATTGAGGTGGCATATTGCAAACAATCCAACATCCACTACAGCCGTACTGACTTCCTGGCAGTACTCACTCACTCCTGCCTAGAAGTAGGTGCAGTTCCATTGTCCTGTAGAACCCAGCGCCAGCCTTCACCCCCTCCACCATGCCTGGGTCCATGAACTTATCTAGTTCATTTTTGAACCCAGTTATACTTTTGGGCTTTACAACATCACCTGGCAATGAGTTCCACAGCTTGAAGTGCGTTGTGTGAAGAAGTTCTTCCTTTTGTAAGTTTTAAACCTACTGCTTATTGACAGTGTACTTGGACTTTTGGAAAGCCTTTGACCTCCATGTCCGTCTGTCCAGTACATAGTTTGTTTACAGTAGTTAGTAAGTTGGTGTTAAGTAGTGTTAGTTAGTAAGTTAGAGTACACTATATTGACTAGATCACCCTTGTCCAAATGCTTGTTGCTACCCTCAAAGAAATCTAATAGATTGGTGAGGCATGATTTCCCTTTACAAAAGATGTGCTGACTCTTGTCCAACAAATCATGTTCATCTGTGTGTCTGATAATTCTGTTCCTTACTATAGTTTTAACTAATTTGCCTGGTACTGAAGTTAGGCTTACCGGCCTGCATTTGCCAGGATCACCTCTGAAGCCTTTTTAAAAAATCGGCATACCTTAGCTACCCTTCAGCCATCTGGTACAAAGGCTGATTTAAATGACAGGTTATATACCGCAGTTAGTAGTTCTGCAATTTCATATTTGAGTTTCTTTAGTACTTTTGGATGAATACCTGCTGGTCCTGGTTGTGACGGGATTCCTGGGGCGCAGCCTGGGACTGTGGGACCGCTGTGCCCCCTTAACTCTCTCCAGCCTGGGCTGTCTCTCACAATGCCTTGTTAGTGACCAGCAGCAAGCCCCTCCAGGCGCTGTGATCACTCAGCACAACAGCACGTGGAGCCCCACACCCAGCATTGCATGAATGCTCCCAGAGCCACTCATGAATCACACAGATAAAGGCACCCACCATATCCCCCCAGCTCCCAGCACTGTACCTCAGGAATATGCCGTCTTGCGCTGCTCAAGACGAGCAGTGCAGATTTATTAATTGGTTCACCCCTTCAACAATGGAAAGTGGATGTACACCAGCCTTTGAAAACCTGAGCAGTTTTGCCACACACTTCCTACAAACTCACTGGTAAAGATAAACAGTTAAACAAATTTATTGACTACAAAAGATAGATTTTAAGTGATTATACATGATAGGCAAAAAGTCAGAGTTAGTTGCCAAAATAAAATAAAATATAAGCACGCAGTCTAAACTCTCAACCCTATTAGACTGATTAAGATAGAAATATCTAGATTAAGCAGTTTTTCTCACCCCACTGGACATTGGAATCCTTAATATACAGATTTGTCCCTTGAACCTGGGCCAGCCTCCTCTGTTGGAGTCTTCAGTCTTCTTCTGAGTGTCTTGATTGCTTGCAGAGTGGGAGTGGTAGGAGAAAAACCAAGCATGGAGCCCCTGTGTTCTGTTTTATACCCTCAGTCCCATGTGCTTGGATTTAGTTGGGGATTGGTCCTGCTTTGAGCAGGGGGTTGGACTAGACACCTCCTGAGGTCCCTTCCAACCCTGATATTCTATGATTCTATGAACACAAGTCCAGGCATGTCTCGGGGGCATTGCTGAGTCCCCAGGCAAGGTTGAGCAGTTCCCCTGGTGTGGCTTCATGCAGGTGAGACATTGAATTGTAGCTCCCTGGCTGGACAATAGCTGTTGATGGGTTGTTTGACACCCCACCTGAGCACTGGTTACTTTCCTTGCTGTTGTCTCTGACTGATTCCCCAACTTACAGCATGTTTTAGTGACAACCATACAACACAATCTCATAACTTCATGTGCACTAAAGATATACATATTTAGATAGAACAGTGACTTTCAGCTGATCATAATCTTTTCCCTGATACCTCACATGGCCTGCTTTATAAGCAAGATCACTATTATATATAAATGAGGAATATGGGGGTTACAGGGTGCTCCCCCAGGGTACAGAATGTCACACTGGTAACTTATTACTATTTAATTTATAAATTTGTTCCAAAACCTCCTCTATTGACACCTCAGTCTGGGACAGTTAATCAGATTTGTCATCTAAGAAGAATGGCTTCGTTGAGGGCCCCACACTACAAGAAGGATGTGGAAAAATTGGAAAGAGTCCAGCGGAGGGCAACAGAAGTGATTAGGGGGCTGGAGCACATGATTTATGAGGAGAGGCTGAGGGAACTGGGATTGTTTAGTCTGCAGAAGAGAAGAATGAGGGGGGATTTGACAGCTGCTTTCAACTACCTGAAAGGGGTTCCAAAGACGATGGATCTAGACTGTTCTCAGTGGTACCAGATGACAGAACAAGGAGTAATGGTCTCAAGTTGCAGTGGGGGAGGTTTAGGTTGGATATTAGGAAAAACTTTTCACTAGGAGGGTGGTGAAGTACTGGAATGGGTTACCTAGGGAGGTGGTGGAATCTTTTTAAGGTCTGTCTTGACAAAGCCCTGGCTGGGATGATTTAGTTGGGGATTGGTCCTGCTTTGAGCAGGGGGTTGGACTAGATGATCTCCTGAGGTCCCTTCCAACCCTGATATTCTGTGATTCTATGAGGGACCTAGACAAATTAGAGGATTGGGCCAAAAGAAATATGATGAGGTTCAACAAGGACAAGTGCAGAGTCCTGCATTTAGGACGAAAGAATCCCATGCACTGCTATAGACTAGGGACCGAATGGCTGGGCAGCAGTTCTGCAGAAAAGGACCTAGGGGTTACGGTGGACGAAAAGCTGAATATGAGTCAACAGTGTGCCCTTGTTGCCAAGAAGGCTAATGGCATTTTGGGTTGTATAAGTAGGGGCATTTCCAGCAGATCGAGGGATGTGATCATTCCCCTCTACTCAGCACTGGTGAGGCCTCATTTGGAGTACTGTGTCCAGTTTTGGGCCCCACACTACAAGAAGGATGTGGATAAATTGGAGAGAGTCCAGCGGAGGGCAACAAAAATGATTAGGGGGCTGGAGCACATGACTTACGAGGAGAGGCTGAGGGAACTGGGATTGTTTAGTCTGCAGAAGAGAAGAATGAGGGGCGATTTGATAGCTGCTTTCAACTACCTGAAAGGGGGTTCCAAAGAGGATGGATCTAGACTGTTCTCAGTGATAGAAGATGACAGAACAAGGAGTAATGGTCTCAAGTTGCAGAGGGGGAGGTTTAGGTTGGACATTAGGAAAAACTTTTTCACTAGTAGGGTGGTGAAGAACTGGAATGGGTTACCTAGGGAGGTAGTGGAATCTCCTTCCTTAGAGGTTTTTAAGGTCAGGCTTGACAAAGCCCTGGCTGGGCTGATTTAGTTGGGTTTGGTCCTGCTTTGAGCAGGGGGTTGGACTAGATGACCTCCTGAGGTCCCTTCCAACCCTGAGATTCTATGATTCTATGATTCTATGAGGGGATCTCCCGCACATCCTCTGCAGTGAAGACTGATGCAAAGAATTCAGTTAGCTTCTCTGCAATCGTCTGATCTTCCTTGAGTGCTCCGTTAGCACCTCGATCGTCCAGTTGTCCCATTGACTTCTTTGGCAGGTTTCTCATGTACTTAAAATATATTTTGCTGTTGGTTTTTGTGTCCTTAGCCAGTTGCTCTTCAGATTCTTTCTTGGCCTGCCTTATTATACTTTTACCCTTTACTAGCCAGAGTTTATGCTCCTTTCTATTTTCCTCTGTAGGATTAGATTTCCAAATTTTAAAGGGTGTCTTTTTGCCACTAACTACCTCTTTTACTCTGCTGTATAGCCGTGGTGGCATTTTTTTTGGTCCTCCTTCTCTTTTTTTTATTGGGATATACATTTAGTTTGAGTCTCTATTACGGAGTTTTTAAATAGTTTACATGCAGCTTGTTGACATTTCACCCTTTTGACTGTTCCTTTTAATCTTTGTTTAACTAGCTTCCTCATTTTTTTATAGTTCCCCTTTTTGAAGTTAAATGCTACTGTGGTGGGTTTCTTTGACATATTGCCCCCTACAAGGATGTTAAATTTAATTACATTATGATCAATATTACTGAGTGGTTCAGCTATATTCACCTCTTGGACCAGATCCTGTGCTCCACTTAGGACTAAATCAAGAATTGTATCTCCTCTTGTGGGTTCCAGGACTAGCTGCTCCAAGAACCAGTCATTTAAGGTGTCAATAAACTTTATCTCTGCATCCTGCCCTGGGGGGACATGTACCCAGTCAATATGGGGATAGTTGAAATCCCCCATTATTATTGAGTTTTTATTTTTATAGCCTCTCTAATCTCCCTGAGCATTTCAGTCACTATCACCATCCTGGTCAGGTGGTTGGTAATATATCCCTACTGCTTTTCGAGCATGGAATTACTATCCATAGAGATTCTATGGTACAGTTTGGTTCCTTTAAGATTTTTACTTCATTTGATTCTACACTTTCTTTCACATCTAGTGCCCCTCCCCCACCAGCACGACCTGTTCTGTCCTTCCGATATATTTTGTACCCTGATATTACCCCGTTCCATTGATTATCATTTGTCCATCAAATATCTGCAATGCCTATTATATCAATCTCCTCATTTAATGCCAGGAACTCTAGTTCACCCAGATTAGTATTTAGACTTCTAGCATTTGTATATAATCACATGTACATTTTGTCAGTATTCGGTTGCTTGCCTTCATATGTTATATTTAAATGGGGCTCTTTTATGTTTGACTGCTCCTGCCTGTACTTTACCAACTTCTTTCCTATCCTCTTTACTAGGATGTAGAGTTCCCCCTTTAATAAATTCATCCCTAAGAAATGTCTCTGCCCAACCCGTGTGCTCCTCTGCACCTGTCGGCTTTTTCACAGTCTTTAGTTTAAAAACTGCTCTACACCCTTTTTGCTTTGACAAGCCAGCAATCTGGTTCCATTTTGGTTTAGGTGGAGCCCATCCTTTCTGTGTAGACTCCTCCTTTCCCCGAAGGTTCCCCAATTCCTAATAAACCTAAACCTTCCTCCTTGCATCATTGTCTGATCCATGTATTGAGACCCTGCAGCTATGTTTGTCTTCCTGGCCCTGTGTGTGGAACTGGAAGCATTTCAGAGAATGCTACCATGGGGGTCCTGGACTTTTATCTCTTACCTAGCAGCCTAAATTTGGCCTCCAGGACCTCTCTCCTACCTTTGCCTATGTCACTGGTACCCACATGTATCATGACTACCGGCTGCTCCCCAGCTCTGCACATAAGTCTGTCTAGATGTCTTGTGAGATCTGCAACCTTTGAACCCGGTAGGCAATTCACCCTTCGGGTCTCCTAGTCATCACAAATCCAACTATCAATATTTCTAATAATCAAATCCCCCATTACTATTACCTGGCTCTTCCTAGTACCTGGGATTCCCTCCCTAGGACAGGTATCCTCAGGGCAAGAGAATACCATGACATCAGCTGGAAGGAGCGTCCCAGCAATGGGATTCTTTTCCTCTGCTCCAGCTTGGTGTTCTCCTTTCCCTAGACTCTCATTCTTCTCAGCAGCACAAAGGCTGTCAGACCGGAGGTGGGACCGCTCTGCTGTGTCCCGGAAAGTCTCATCTATGTACCGCTCTGTCTCCCTGTGCTCCTCCAGTTCCGCCACCCTGGCCTCAAGAACCTGTGCTGTGTCTCTGAGGGCCATGAGCTGCTTCTACCACATGCACATACATGCTGCCTGCCCATGAGGCCGGTAATTGTACATGCTGCATTCAGTGCAATAAACTGGAGAGCTCCCTCTGCTGCTGGACTTTCGCCTGTGTTATTTTACTCTTGCAAGGGTTGTTTTGGAGGGGGGTGGGTGGAGGGTTACTAGCCTAAGATTACAGTGTATTTGTAGGTGTACCTGCCTCTGACACACCCTTGCCAAACTGCCCTGTTTGCTGCTCCTGTTCGCTAGCCCCTCTGGATGCTTAGTAGCTGGGTGTTTAAACCCCTGTTCTCAAGGTATCCTAAAGGGTTTAGGGATCAAGGATAGCAGGCTAGAGCCTCGTCAGCGAGCTCTCAGCCTAGCTTAACAGGCCACTTGGCTCAGCACACAGCCCCCCAAAACAGACCTCACTCTAATCTTCGATGAAGCAAGCACATAGCTAGCAAACAACAGACCGACAAACTCACCTCGAGGATCACGTAATCTTTCCTACTTCACCTGGAGAACTCCCTCAAAAAATTCCTCCGCATGGGCTGCCCCATGGATGTGTGTAATCTGACAGGGTCAGACCAGCTCTTCGTCTCCCAGGGGAAGTCGTGTCTCTCTGACACACTTGCGGTTTCGTTTTTAAAATTAATAACATAGTCGAGAAAATTGACTTGGCTTTTCAAAAGGCTTCAGGAATATAAATAACTATGAGGTATGGTTTGATGTGTCAAAAACTGGCTAGGAGACAGAAAGGAAAGAATAGGAATAAATGAGAGACAAGGTGGCTGAGGTAATAACTTTTACTGGACCAACTTCTGTTGGTGAGAGACAAGCTTTCCAGCTTACACAGAGTTTTGGGTTAGGGACCCTGAAGAAGAGCTCTTTGAGGCTCGAAACCTTGTCTCTCTCACTAACAGAAGTTGGTCCAATAAAAGATATTACGTCAACTACACTGCATGCAACGATAGGAATAAATGGTCACTTTTCACCATGGCAAAAGGGTAACAGCAGGGGCTTTAGGGTGTCATACTCTGCCCATTGTTTAATGAGTTTATTAATGATTTGGAAATGGGGTGAGCAGTTATGTAGCAAATGTTGCAAAGGCCAAAGTTCATAGAATCATAGAATAGAATCATAGAATATCAGGATTGGAAGGGACCTCAGGAGGTCATCTAGTCCAATCCCCTGCTCAAAGCAGGACCAATCCCCAACTAAATCAACCCAGCCAGGGCTTCGTCAAGCCTGACATTAAAAATTTTAAGGAAGGAGATTTCACCACCTCCCTAGGTAACCCATTCCAGTGCTTCACCACCCTCCTAGTGAAGTAGCGTTTCCTAATATCCAACCTAAACCTCCCCCACTGCAACTTGAGACCACTGTTCCTTGTTCTGTCATCTGCCACCACTGAGAACAGTCTAGATCCATCCTCTTTGGAACCCCCTTTCGGGTAGTTGCAAGCAGCTATCAAATCCCCCCCTCATTCTTCTCTTCTGCAGACTAAACAATCCCAGTTCCCTCAGCCTCTCCTCATAGCCCCCTAATCATTTTTGTTGCCCTCCACTGGACCCTTTCCAATTTTTCCACATCCTTCTTGTTGTATGGGGCCCAAAACTGGACACAGTACTCCAGATGGGGCCTCACCAATGCCGAATAGAGGGGAATGATCACGTCCCTTGATCTGCTGGCGATGCCCCTACTTATACAGCCCAATATGTCGTTAGCCTTCTTGGCAACAAGGGCACACTGTTGACACATATCCAGCTTCTCGTCCACTGTAACCCCTAGGTCCTTTTCTGCAGAACTGCTGCCTAGCCATTCGGTCCCTAGTCTGTAGCAGTGCATGGGATTCTTCCGTCCTAAGTGCAGGACTCTGCACTTGTCCTTGTTGAACCTCATCAGGTTTCTTTTGGCCCAATCCTCTAATTTGTCTAGGTCCCTCTGTATCCTATCCCTACCCTCCAGCGTATCTACCACTCCTCCCAGTTTAGTGTCATCTGCAAATTTGCTGAGAGTGCAGTCCACGCCATCCTCCAGATCATTAATGAAGATATTGAACAAAACCGGCCCCAGGACCGACCCTTGGGGCACTCCGCTTGAAACCGGCTGCCAACTAGACATGGAGCCGTTGATCACTACCCGTTGAGCCCGACGATCTAGCCAGCTTTCTATCCACCTTATAGTCCATTCATCCAGCCCATACTTCTTTAACTTGCCGGCAAGAATACTGTGGGAGACCGTATCAAAAGCTTTGCTAAAGTCAAGGAATAACACATCCACTGCTTTCCCCTCATCCACAGAGCCAGTTATCTCCTCATAGAAGGCAATTAGGTTAGTCAGGCATGACTTGCCCTTGGTGAATCCATGCTGACTGTTCCTGATCACTTTCCTTTCCTCTAAGTGCTTCAGAATTGATTCCTTGAGGACCTGCTCCATGATTTTTCCAGTGACTGAGGTGAGGCTGACTGACCTGTAGTTCCCCGGATCCTCCTCCTTACTTTTTTTAAAGATGGGCACTACATTAGCCTTTTTCCAGTCATCCGGGACCTCCCCCGATCGCCATGAGTTTTCAAAGATAATAGCCAACGGCTCTGCAATCACATCCGCTAACTCCTTTAGCACCCTCGGATGCAATGCAAGTTATTTATGTTCGTCACCATGGAGGACTGTGAGGAACTTCAGAAAGACCTCCTGTACCTCAAACAACCCCGCTGTCCAGGGACTCGCACGCTCTTCCCCTCACTCTAGGGTTCAGGCGGGCTGCCTTTTGTCAGCTCCAGCTCGCCCTGGGAGTAGCCTGTCTTCTCTTCTTCCCTTTCTGCTTCTCCTTTCAGGCTGCTGCCCAAAAAGAGGGCACTTCCCAGCTCCTCTCTGCTGGGCCTCTCCCCTTCAGCTGGGCCCATCCAGCTCTTCGTGGAAATCCCCTGCTCATCCCGCGCTGGGTCTGATCACTGAGTGGAGCCACCTGAGCTGCAGTCAGTCAGATGAGCTGAGGTGGTCGCAGCTGTTCCGTCATAGGCCGAAGCCTTAAGGGCAAGTCAGCCTATGACACCGTCTCATCACACGAGAACAAGGGGACATGCAATGAAATAAAAAGGTGGTGAATTTCTAACTCATAAAAGGAAACACATTTTCACACAGCGTGTGATTAGACTGTGGAACTCATTGCAAGAGGAAATTGTTGAAGCCAAGAGCTTAGTAAGATTCCAAAAAGGATTGAACATTTATATGGGTAACAAGAATACGTGAAGTGTTATAATTATGGAAGCATTTTCAAAATGATCTGAAGCAACTGGTGCTGGCCGCCTCTGGAGGCAGGATGCTGGATTCTATGGACCTTGCGTCTGATCCAGTCTGGCCATTCCTATGTTCCGGTGTAAGGCCTGATGAGCAACAGGACCCAAAGGTGTTGTAAATAGAGAGGAATTAATAGTGGGAGACTGAATGGTCTCTCCTAGACCGGTGTAGGGAGTGGAGTTCACACCAATGGATACATTACAGATCTGGAGGAGGAGGTGGGCAGTGACTTGGTGAGCTTTGCTGATGACACTGCTTGAGCAGTCATTGTCCTGTTTGCCTGTCCTGCTTTTTATGTGTTGGGTGCCTACAAAGTGGTGGATTGGCTTTAAATTCATCCTGTTGCTGCAGGCCCTGAACTCTTTGTTCTTGCACTCAAGCACCTCCGTATTGAGGGATCCTGCTTTGGTGTTTTAAGTGGGCAGGTGATTGGGCCTGTTCTGTGATGGGTCTTACTGTGAGGAACCCACTCCCCCATGGAAGACGGGAGAGATTCCAGAAGACTGGAAAAGGGCAAATCTAGTGCCCATCTATAAAAAGGGAAATAAAAACAACCCAGGAAACTACAGACCAGTTAGTTTAACTTCTGTGCCAGGGAAGATAATGGAGCAAGTAATTAAGGAAATCATCTGCAAACACTTGGAAGGTGGTAAGGTGATAGGGAATAGCCAGCATGGATTTGTAAAGAACAAATCGTGTCAAACCAATCTGATAGCTTTCTTTGATAGGATAACGAGTCTTGTGGATAAGGGAGAAGCTGTGGATGTGGTATACCTAGACTTTAGTAAGGCATTTGATACGGTCTCGCATGATATTCTTATCGATAAACTAGGCAAATACAATTTAGATGGGGCTACTATAAGGTGGGTGCATAACTGGCTGGATAACCGTACTCAGAGAGTTGTTATTAATGGTTCCCAATCCTGCTGGAAAGGCATAACAAGTGGGGTTCCGCAGGGGTCTGTTTTGGGACCGGCTCTGTTCAATATCTTCATTAACGACTTAGATATTGGCATAGAAAGTACGCTTATTAAGTTTGCAGATGATACCAAACTGGGAGGGATTGCAACTGCTTTGGAGGACAGGGTCATAATTCAAAATGATCTGGACAAATTGGAGAAATGGTCTGAGGTAAACAGGATGAAGTTTAACAAAGACAAATGCAAAGTGCTCCACTTAGGAAGGAACAATCAGTTTCACACATACAGAATGGGAAGAGACTGTCTAGGAAGGAGTACGGCAGAAAGGGATCTAGGGGTTATAGTGGACCACAAGCTAAATATGAGTCAACAGTGTGATGCTGTTGCAAAAAAAGCAAACATGATTCTGGGATGTATTAACAGGTGTGTTGTGAGCAAGACACGAGAAGTCATTCTTCCGCTCTACTCTGCGCTGGTTAGGCCTCAACTGGAGTATTGTGTCCAGTTCTGGGCACCGCATTTCAAGAAAGATGTGGAGAAATTGGAGAGGGTCCAGAGAAGAGCAACAAGAATGATTAAAGGTCTTGAGAACATGACCTATGAAGGAAGGCTGAAAGAATTGGGTTTGTTTAGTTTGGAAAAGAGAAGACTGAGAGGGGACATGATAGCAGTTTTCAGGTATCTAAAAGGGTGTCATAAGGAGGAGGGAGAAAACTTATTCACCTTAGCCTCTAAGGATAGAACAAGAAGCAATGGGCTTAAACTGCAGCATGGGAGGTTTAGGTTGGACATTAGGAAAAAGTTCCTAACTGTCAGGGTGGTTAAACACTGGAATAAATTGCCTAGGGAGGTTGTGGAATCTCCGTCTCTGGAGATATTTAAGAGTAGGTTAGATAAATGTCTATCCAGGATGGTCTCTAGACAGTATTTGGTCCTGCCATGAGGGCAGGGGACTGGACTCGATGACCTCTCGAGGTCCCTTCCAGTCCTAGAATCTATGAATCTATGTCCATCTCAGCTCTAATATTGAAGGACTTATAAATACCTGAAAAGAACGGGATAGCCCCTCCCTCCCTTTCCTTCCTTCCTTCCAACCCCTAGCTGCTTTTATAGCCCCCTTCCTCCCACAATGTGGGGGATGTTGAAAGGTTTATAGCGAGTGGGTTTTTCTCCTACTCTAATGATTTTGTTGCGTTCTGTTTAATGTTTTTACTGTGCTATTGTGAGGCACCCTGAACCCCTTGGGGACGGGGGGGAGGGGAAGCTGTGTTGAGGACTATGAGACTGTCTGTTGCATTGGGGTTTGAGGCACTGCAATGGCAGGTGAAACCCATGCTGTGCATGGGTTAAAGTACTCATAGTTTTCCATATAATAACAAGCTCTGAATTGGCAGGATCCTTTGGGGTCAGTCTGGGACACTAGGAGGCTGCTTGCCCTCTTCATAGGTGCTGTTAGAAAAGTAAAGAAAGGGCTCAGAAATAGAGGATGTGGAATCAAGTGATGGGAGGCCTTTCTCTGTGGTCTTGTGTTCTGCTAGGTCACCTCCCCTTGAGATTGGGAAGGTCAGTGGTTAGAAATGTGGGCAGCATTTCCATAGGACGTGATCTTAGCAGAAACCAATAGTTTATTATGTGGTGTTACCATAGAGTCATAGAAATGTAGGGCTGGAAGAGAACTTGAGAGGGACCAGTCCCCTGTGCTGATGCAGGACTAAGTAAACCTAGACCATCCATGACAAGTGTTTGTCCAACCTGTTCTTAAAAACCTCCAGTGACAGAGATTCCACAACCTCCCTTGGGAGCCTGTTCCAGAGCTTCACTGCCCTGAGAGTTAGAAAGTTTCTTCTAATATCTGACCTAACTCTCCCTTGCTGCAGATTAAACCCTTTACTTCTTGTAAAGTAAAGGCGCCTTCTTCCACGCCGCCCCCCCCCCCCGTGCACCTTCTTCCACGCCGCCCCCCGTGCACCTTCTTCCATGCCGCCCCCCTGTGCGCCTCCTTCCACACCGTCCTCCCCGTGCGCCTTCTTGCACCGAGGTAATCTAACTATTAGCTGTGTAATAATGAGTATTTGGGACAAATGACTATGGGTCGTCAAGCAACTGTAAATACAAAGTTTTCTTTGTATGACTGTATCAGTGTTTTCATGTGCAAGAGCAGGAGAGGCCAGGAGCATCCATCCAGTTGTTTTGTAATCACTGAGGCTCATTGGAGCTGCAGAGCCTGTTTCCAACAGGGTACTTGGTCACTATTAGTGCACATTCATTCAGAAAGAAACTCCAGGGGAGTCTCACGTTTGTCCATTGAAGATTCTTATCCCAACTGCTAAACAGTTCTAAGAGCCACAATAGTGGCACTTCCTTTGTCTGTAATGACCCTTTGCATAGCTTTGGCAACATACTTTCTCATGCCCTCAGAAACAACAGCTGCTTTATGATCTCCAATGCCTGCTTGCCTCTGCAGACTCCTACTTCTAACACTGCCTGTGCCATCAAGACAAGTATGTTTCTTCCCATGGATTTTGTATATTGTACATGTCATTTTATTTTCCTCTGCTCTGAAATGCAGCCAAGCATAGTAATGAAGCCACAGTTCAGAAAATTCTCTCTCTGGCTTCTTTACCATGTGGATTTTTGGACTGATAACTGGAGGAGCTGATGGGTGACATGACTAATAATCTCAGCACCCGTATTACATCGGGCACTGGCAACCTCACTAGTACTCCAGTCCTCACCACTAACTTTAGCCCATTCAAGTAAACTGTGTCCAGCAACAGAGGGGCATGTTTTCTTTGTTTGCCCTCGACAGCAGGAATCTTTGAAAGGGGAGATGTCAAACTACAAAATTAAAACTGGCTGCTCCATGGCGCATGTTCACAGGCTGGAGCGTGTAGGACCACAGTAGAATAGTGCCCTTTCCAGATAGATTTTATAAATGTATATATGTTGGAAACAACCTCCCCTTGCCCTTTTCAACTGCAAAAGAAGTGTAGACACCCCCTCCCCTTTTCTAGACCCCTCTCCTGAAGAATTCTGGCAACCTGCTTTCATGAGCAAATTACAGATTTTTAAGGTGCTAAGACTTCAGTTTTATTACAACAGCCAAAGCCCAGGAATTTTATTTTTAATCTTCTCTGACCCATCCCCAGCGGTTTTAACAAAATGACTTCCCTATATCAGCCTTGTGTACTTTTTTTAACAATATGAATTAATTCCCTGTTCCAATAGCTTTTATTTTACTTCAGCGGTCGGAATGAGCTCTGTCCCCAGTGCTGCGTGGTTGGTTGGTTTGTTTTTATAAAATCAATGTGCTTTATGCTCCTGGCTTATGAGAGGATTAGAATCGATTGGTTTTGTTCTCCCTGTGGAACACCACGATTTGCTCTTCTTGGAGTGACTGCACATGCGTGTTCCGCTTTGGTGCGCACGCATCCCACGTACAGTCACTGGAAACTTCCCCATCAGTGGTACCCGTCGGGGCAGCGCAAGCGACCTCTGCTGCCGAGTGCCACTGGAGTCGGTAGAAAGGACCTGGCTGACCTTGAGCCCCCTCAGTTCCTTCTTACCGCCCGTTGTGGTTGCTGGAACTGCTCTTCATGTATTTGCAAGTTCTCACAGTGCACGGTGCTCTCTTGCGTTGTAAATAGTTTGTGTTATTAAGGTTACTGTATTGAGTTAGAATTGTTCCAAGTTTCGGTTGACTCCCAGTGCCGAAGGATGCCTCTGTCACCGGGCTTCGAGCCCTGCGTTTCCGGCAATAAGGCTTGAGGTGCTGTGCGGAGGCTCACATTGGAGAGAGCGTTGCCAAATTTGTAGGGACTTTAAGCCTCGCACGAAGAAGTTTCTACTCATGGGCATGGCTTTGAGACCTTCATCTGAGCCGGATGGGTCACCATGTGCCTTGGTGTCAGTGTGCCTGAGCCTAGGCAGAGTCCGTCGAGTCTGGAGTCAGAAGGCGCTCCTTCCACATCTGCAGCACTGCGCCGTACCGACACTATCTTGGTACCAAGCATGCCGGAGGCATATGCAGCTGCCAGGGTCCATCTGACCCTGTCGGTGCCAGTATCACTGTCAGTACAAGAGTTGGTGTTATTGGGGCTGGTGGACATGGGAGAACGGATGGGATTTCTGCAACACTTGGTACCATGCCAGTTTCATGTACTCTGACGGCTCACCCTTCAGTACCGTCAAAGGGAAAACCCATGATGCTCGCTTCTCTCTGGGCTTCTCCACCTTGGCACCGATGGCTGGCACCATCTGGAATGGCTCCTCCATGGTCAGCAGAAAGAGAGTCGTCATCTTCCGAATCGGAGGCTGGGTCCTACATTTCCCATCCTCAGAGCCACTCTCGCTCCAGACATTTCCACCCTGCCCGGTATCCTGTCACAGGAATACCATTGAATGGTTGGCAGGAGGTCACAGGGGGATTATGCCTGCCCAGTGGCCTTTTTGGAATCCATGGAGCTTTTCCCCAGTTTCCAGATTGTATTCAAAGGTGGTGACCTCGGAAAGGCATGTGGCTCTTACTTGCTGGGCAGCACAGTTCCTGACTCCAGGACTAAGCCTGGTACCGGACTCCAAAAACCAGCTCAACAGCACCCTGCAGATCAAGAGAGGAAGGAGGAGCATCCACATCCTCTTCCTCCTCCCCTGATGAGGCAGTCTCGGGGAGGGGGGCCTGTTGCCTCCCCCAGATGACTAGAAGGTGCCCCAGGAATTGTTAAAGAGGTTGCCTTAAGTCTGGCATACATGTGGAGGAAATAAAAGAATCCTCTCATGTCCTGGTTGATATTTTAGTCACTGCACGTCCTTCCAGATTGGCCCTGCCTCTCAATGAGGCCAAAATGGGTGCAGTTAAGGGGCTGTGGCAGACACCTGACTCCCTATTCAAAGGGGGCTGAGCGCAAGTATTATGTGCCCATCCCAGGATTCTGAGTTTCTTTACTCCTACTCCCCCCACCCCGGGTTGCTGGTGGTATCTGCTGCCAATGAGAGGAAAAGGCAGGGGCCTCAGGGTGCAACCCCAAAATCAAAAGACTCAGCGAAGTTAGACATGTTTGATAGGAACATTTATTCTATGGGGCGAAGGAAGGGGTTTGCAGCTCAGGATTGCAAACCAGCATGCACTTTTGGGCAGGTGTGACTTTAACACACTAGTTGTGACTTTACCTGGGGGTTACGGTGGACGAGAAGCTGGATATGAGTCGACAGTGTGCCCTTGTTGCCAAGCAGCCTAACGGCATTTTGGGCTGTATAAGTAGGGGCATTGCCAGCAGATCGAGGGACATGATCGTTCCCCTCTATTCGACATTGGTGAGGCCTCACCTGGAGTACTGTGTCCAGTTTTGGGCCCCACACTACAAGAAGGATGTGGAAAAATTGGAAAGAGTCCAGCGGAGGGCAACAAAAATGATTAGGGGGCTGGAGCACATGACTTATGAGGAGAGGCTGAGGGAACTGGGATTGTTTAGTCTGCAGAAGAGAAGAATGAGGGGGGATTTGATAGCTGCTTTCAACTACCTGAAAGGGGGTTCCAAAGAGGATGGATCTAGACTGTTCTCAGTGGTACCAGATGACAGAACAAGGAGTAATGGTCTCAAGTTGCAGTGGGGGAGGTTTAGATTGGATATTAGGAAAAACTTTTTCACTAGGAGGGTGGTGAAGCACTGGAATGGGTTACCTAGGGAGGTGGTGGAATCTCCTTCCTTAGAGGTTTTTAAGGTCAGGCTTGACAAAGCCCTGGCTGGGATGATTTAGTTGGGATTAGGTCCTGCTTTGAGCAGGGGATTGGACTAGATACCTCCTGAGGTCCCTTCCAACCCTGAGATTCTATGATTCTATGATTCTATTCTATGATTCTATGAAAGGCTCCAGCCAATTCCCTACAGCTGCCTAGCCTTGCACCCCTGAACTATACCGTCTTACCCTGCTCAAAAGCCTGACCAGTAAAGATTATTACCCAGTCTGCCCCTCCCTCAATGTAGAGAGGACAATTCACAAGCCTTTGTTAACTGAGCCTTGATTTTTCCCCAAACACTTCACTCAAACCACACTATTTTTAGATAATATATAAAACACATTTATTAACTACAGAAATATAGATTGTAAGTGATTATAAGTGATAGATGTACAGATCAAAGAAGATTACCTAAGAAATAAACAAAATCACAATCTAAGTCTTATACACTAGACGGGATTTGAGTCAAGTAGTGTCTCATCCTGTTAGCTAGTACAAGCAGGTTACAGCACTTGCATACTCAGGCAGGAATCCTCCTTTCCAGCCTGGGACCAGCACTTCCTCAGTTCAGTCTTTGTTCCACAGGTGTTTCCAGGTGATCTGTTTTAGGGGGAGGGAGGCCCTATGGTGATGTCACTTCCCCCTTTTATAGTTTCTTCCATGTGGAGGGAGCTTCTTTGTTTAAAGCCAAGCCCCCAGAACAGTTTGTGGAAAAGTACAAGCAACAAGATGGAGTCCAGTATCCCATGATCTAGTCACCTACCCTTACATGCTTTGATGAGTCCTAGCAGCCATTACTCATACCCTGACTGAAGCATCCACAGGAAAGATCATCAGCTGAGGATAAGCTTTTCCCATGGCCCATTGTTTTTGTTGATGGGCCATTAGCACTGTCTAGCTTCTTCATTGTTGTACGTTCAATAGTAACACACACAGAGCAAAACTTCATAACTTCACATACAATGACAGCACATACAATCCAACAGGATATTAACATTCAACAGACCCAGACTTTTAGAATGATACCTCACAAGGCAGACTTTGTACAAAACATATTATAATTATATGACAGTGGCAAATATGGGGGTGCCAGGGTATTGCTTTGGGGCACAGAGTGTCACACTGGTCTCTTCTCAAAGAATCTTGTTGTGGATTTCTTTTTGCCTACGTTTGTGCTACAACATGGCCAATGTTACTCCACCAAACAGGGTTCTAGTTCATTGAACCAGATCTCATGCAGCCTCTGCAGCCTTTCTAGCCCATGTGCCTATTTTGGACACTTGTAGATCTGCAACTTGGTCTTCAGTGCGCACCTTTGCCTACCATTGTGCCATCTCTCAGCAATCTAGAGATGATGCCAGTTTTGGATGTGTGGTCCTTCAGTCGTTATTCAGGTAGACTCTGATCCCTTCTCTAGATTGAACTGCATGTGAAGCAGACTGGACATGTAAAATCACTTGAAGAAGAAGAAATGGTTACTAACCTGTTTCATAACTATTGTTCTTCAAGATGTGTTGCACATGTCCATTCCGCGACACACCCTCCTTCCCCTCTGTATCAGTCTGTCCAGTAAGAAGGAACGTTGACAGGGTCAGGGTTGGCTCTGTGCTTTTTACCATCATGCTGCAGTGTAAGATAGTAGAGGGCGCATGTGCTGCCCCGACAGGTATTGCTGAGGGGAAAATCTCCAACAGCAGTGCACTAGGCACGCACACACCTGAAGTGAAATGATCATGTGCAACATGTCTGGAAGAAGAACAGGTAAGGAACCATTTCTTGTCTGATGTGGGTTTATAAAGAGTACAGTGCTCCAGTGCATGCTTCATAAATACACTTTGGCCTTGTGTACTTTATAACGTAAACGAAAAGAGCTGTTAAAGCGAGCTCTTCTGGGGAAAGTGTCATAAAAATGGCACAGGGGGCTCCATGTGTGCCGGTTACAAGTAAAAAACATGTATGTTTGTTTTTAAGTGCCAACCCGGCAGACTCAACATGTGCTCTGGGAGTCAACCTTGGCTTTGTCCTTCCTGTACATCACTGCTAGCAATCAATGTTCTGCAGCCAAATGCTGCCCTTTATTAACCCCTGTGCAGCCCCTTTGTCTTCAGTGGCTTTGCACATGTGTAACAGACTGGAGCTTAGGATAAGCAACCCTGCTGATAATACACAAGGAGGAATAGAATCCAGCTGATCTCCTGTCCCAGTGATATTATCAGGAGCAAAAAAGAGAGAGAGGATGAGAGAGAAAGTGTCACTTGCCAGGATCTGTTAGCGACACATTCCCTGTTTGTCCTCTAGTACTAGCCTTCGCTAGTAACAACTGTACTTTGCCCACCTCTAACACCCTCCATGTGAGCATCTCAAAGTGCTTTCCAGTAAGGAATGAATACATCCTCGCCCGTCAGTGCACCCCTTGAGTTATGGATGATGACATAATCACTGTTCCTTACCCTGGCCTCTGGCTTGCCTCTGGCCCCTCCGTCTGGGACCACACCACTCTTGACTGTTGACCTCCCTAGTCTCATCACCTGCCTTTCCGTCATCTTCAGCCCTTATTTTCTGACTCCATCCCCTCTACGTACAGACATCCGATACTATTCCCCTATCCTCAGAAAGCTGACCCTCCTCCCCATCTCTCTTTGCCTTTCACCTCTCAGCGCCTCGGACGATCCATTTGCAACCACCGGAGTTCCTCTTTTCTAACTGCCTCCTGGATCTGCTCCAATTTGGCTTCCACACTCTTCACTACATTGAAACTGCTCTCAACAAGCCCTCCAAAGAGCTGATGCTGGCCAAGTCTTGGGGTCTCCATGGCAACCTTTGTTTCTGCAGCTTTTGTTATTGTTGCTTACTGCATTTCTATCTGTGTGGCTGCTTTTTTAGAGTCGCCTTTGGTGGATTCTGTCCCTTCCCTCTCTACATGGGTCCCACAGGCTCTCTCCCTTACACCTTATCCCAGAATGACACGAGCCATTCTCACTGATTCAACTGCCATTTCTATGGTGATAATTGAAATCTACCTCCCTAACGTGACCTGTTCCGCTGGCCAATCCCACATACCTGGATGTCCCTGCGCCCGTTCAAACTCAGCACTGGGATCACATTGGGGGAAGGAAAGGCTCTGTCCACAAATCAAGCTCCACCGATTTGAGACATCAAATTGAGATGTCCGTCTGAGAAGATTGTGCACATCTTCATAATATGCTCCTCCATGGCCGTACCTACGTGCCTTAAGTGTTGGTGAAATAGACAGCAATGTTGACACTGACCGTGTGAGTTGACATTTCTTTGAAATGAATGGAACGCTTCACACCTTTGAACTTCATGGTCTCTGCAGATTCAGGTCTCTTGGCTGTATCAGTTACATGGGAATCACATTTTGAAGGTTTTCTTCGTAACCATTAAATCAGATTCTGGAGTGGAAGGTGGCAGCTTGGCAGCGGTACCAGAACACTGTGCTGCCATGTACCTCCAGTTCGAGCCCTGATCAGCATGGCCAAAAGTGAGCTCCTTAATGTTCCTGCAAAACTCACTCCACTTCTGCCTTTCTCTGTCTATGGACACGACTATCTCCACTCCAGGCATCTTCTTTGACTCCTTCTTCTCATTCTCTCCTCACATCCATTTCTGATGCTGCTTACTCCACCGCATATAAAAGATCTGACCCTTCCTTCCTTTGCCAGTGTCAAAAACACTTGTCCACAGCCTGAACATCTTTCTTTCATTACTGGGGGCTCCTCTTCACTGGTCTGCAAGTCCAGCATCCTACACTGTGGCAGGACCAAGTAAACCTAGACCGCCAGTTATTTTTCTAACCAACCTCCAGTGATGGGGATTCTACAACCTCCCTTGGAACCCTATTCCAGTGCTTAACTATTGTTATAGTTAGAAAGTTTTTCCTCATATCTAATGTAAATTTCCCATGCTGCAGATTAAGCCTATCGCTTCTTGTGCTACCTCCCCTGGACATGGAGAACAATTGATCGTTGTCCTCTTTATAACAGCTCTTAACATATGTGAAGGCTGTTCTCATGTTCCCCTCAGTCTTCTTTTCTCAAGACTAAACATACCCATTTTTTTTAACCTTTCCTCATAGGTCAGGTTTTCTAAATCTTTCATCATTTTTCTTGCTCTCCTCTGGACTCTCCAATTTGCCCATATCTTTCCTAAAGTGTTTCTCCCAGAAGTGGTCACAATATTCAGCTGAGTTCTCACCAGTGCCGAGTGGCGTGGCGGAATTACCTCCAGTATCTGGTATATGACACACCGGTTAATATCACCATTATGATATTAGCCTGTTTAGCAGCTCCATCCCATTGTTGACTCAGATTCAATTTGTGAGCCACGGTAACCCCCAAATCCTTTTCAGCAGTGCTACCAACTAGCCCGTTATTTCACGGTTTGTAGTGGTGCATTTGATTTTTCTTTCTGAAGTGAAGTACTTTACACTTGTTACTGAATTTCATCATGTTGTGTTGAGACCAATTCTCCAACTTGTCAAGGTCATTTTTAATTCTAATCCTGTCCTGCAAAGTGCTTCCAATCCCTCCCAGCTTGGTGTCATCTGTAAATTTTATTAGCATACTCTTCACTCCATTATCTGAGTCATTAATTTAAAATAAATAAATATTAATGAAATTATTGAATAGTACCAGCTCAGGACAAACCCCACTAGATATGTTCTCCCTGTTTGATAATTACTCTTTGAGTTGTGCAGATTTGCTTTGTGCATATGTGGTATAGTGAAACTGTCTCGCGGCTTCCCCTCTCCTCCCCTCCGGTTACTTCGGTTGTTTATTTCTCTGTCTGAGATGCACTGTAATACAGGGAAAGCTGCATTGCCCCTCCGCCGCTCCCCCCAAAGCTCCCGAATAAGCAGCTTCTGGCCTCAAATGAGCCTTTTAGAGTGCTCCCATGCCATCTCCAGTGCAACTTTTTTGACTTTCAGTTTGAAATCACTCCTGTTCGGCAGCAGTTTTTGGATTAGTTTCTATCGGTGATAGTTTATATGCATGAGGATGGCATTGTCATCCCCTAAAGCCCCTTCTCCCACAGAGAGGTGCGGAAGCCGGTAGAGCCGGGAACGTAGCATTCATATTAGAAAGCCAAGAGCAGCTTCTTCTCTTCCAGATGTCCCCTAGGAAGTGGTGGCAGGGGCTGACATGGTCACACATTTTACAACCTGGGGCTCCTGAACAAGGGAAGATTCTGTCTAAATTGCATCTGAAAACTAGCCCCATGAGATCCATAATATGTACAGATATCCCCCCCCAGCGCCGGCTCCAGGGTTTTTGCCGCCCCAGGCAGCCAAAAAAAAAAAAAAAAAAAAGCCGCGATCGCGATCTGCGGCGGCAATTCGGCGGGAGGTCCTTCGCTCCGAGCGGGCGTGAGGGACCCTCCGCGGAATTGCCGCCGAATACCAGGATGTGCCACCCCTCTCCCGAGGGGCCGCCCCAAGCACCTGCTTGTTAAGCTGGTGCCTGGAGCCGGCCCTGTCCCCCCCTCCCACAGCAGCTCACCCACTCTCCATACATTGTCGACACTGGAGCGTATGGTAAATCTGACAGTTGCGCGTCATTTTGTGGCGTGAGATCTGACCAATGAGCAGGGATATGTTAGGTTCCTACGTGGATGGGAGACTGCCTAGGGCAGCTGGGGGCTGCAGAGAGCAGTGTGGGCGACTCGGTGGATGGTGCTCTGCCCTCAGAGCCAGGGTTGTCCCCGGCGCCCCGCCATGGGATGGAGGGGTGGGTGCTCTGCTGCACAGAGTGGTGGGTGACTCAGCAAGGAAGGGCTGACCCCTCTCAGTCAGTGCTGACGCCACGATCACGGTGCAGCATTAGGGGGCGCGGTGCTGCTGGACATGCTGTGTTTCAATTGAGGCATAATGCTGAAAACCTGATTGCCTATTGTCTGAGCGAGTCAGGGAGCTAACCCTGGTTTTCCTTGGCAAATTGTCTAGGTCATTGTTACTGGGATGCATGTGAGCCCTCGGTGCTGAACCAGGCCCCTTAGAACGCAGCGACTGGAGCTGCACGGAAAGCCTGGCCTGAAGCTGAGTACTTGGGCCTCAGTGTGTAAGAGAGCTGTGGCTGCGATCATTCCTCATGTCCCTCCTAACTCAGCCGAGAGCCATCAGACGGGTTCCAGGGCTCTCCTGCCTCTACTAAGGCACAGCTCAGCCTAGGTCTGGACCAACAACACTGGTGCCTTGGGGTCTTTCCAGGACCACATTAAGTGACATGTCACATGTGCGTCTATCTTTCTGCTGTTCTCCATAAAGTTCCACACTGCCTTTAATTTTGGACTCTGCTGTCACCTGGACAATCTGGAGTATCTTTGAGTACTGGCATCTGTGTTGCCATGTCCACTCCTAGTATAAAAACTTCCATCTGTAAATGGAAGAGAATTTTGGAAGGACTGGTTCATGGCTGCCCTCCTGGGTGAGCCTTCGCCTTCTCAGGTTTGTTGTTGGTGTTTACGAAACTGGTGGAGTTACCCTTTGAGCAGCTGGGAGAATATTTGTGGTGCCATCTGTCACTACAGGTAGTTGTCACAATTTTGGCCCCCTTTAGGGTGGCTCAGCAACTGTGGCAGAGCCACAAAGCTGGCTTAGCCAACCTCCAGGGAACAACCGCAGCCCCATGCCATGCTTCCAAAGGTATGCTGGGGCAGTAGATGGTGTGTCATGGTAGGGGATGCTTCGCATTCAGCCTGGTCAGGTGGTGAGTGGATTGGCACACAGCTGGCCAGGCCAAGCTGCTGTAACTTAGAGCAGCCCCTGGGTTCAGGCATGCCTCTATCTGGGCACAGAATCCTGCATGTGCAAAGGTGGTTTAAAGCCCCCTTTTCCCCTCAACCTCAGCTGGCCTTCTGACAGATGCAACACAGCATCGAGTCCAGGATTCCCACTGTGCTTCAAGTGTCAGTGCTGACCTCTGCTAACAGTGCTCCCAAGGATCCACAGCCCCAGCATCTAACTGAGGTTGTAATAGGCACCTGTAAGTGCGAAGACTGGTTACCAAATAATTGCCACCCTTCCCAGAGTGACTACAGCTAGCTACTAGGAACCATTTCAGGGGTGTAATCAGGAAGGCCAAAGCACAATTGGAGTTGCAGCTAGCAAGGGATGTGAAGGGTAACAAGAAGGGTTTCTACAGGTATGCTAGCAGCAAGAAGGAGGACAGGGAAAGTGTGGGGCCCTTACTGAATGGGGGAGGCAACCTAGTGACAGGAGATTTGGAAAAAGCTGAAGTACTCAATACTTTTTTTGCCTCGGTCTTCACAGACAAGATCAGTTCCCAGACTGCTGCACTGGGCAACACAGTACAGGGAGGAGGTGAGCAGCCCTCGGTGGTGAAAGAACAGGTTAAGGACTATTTAGAAAAGCTGCACGGGCACAAGTCCATGGGGCTAGATGCAGTGCATCCGAGGGTGCTGAGAGAGTTGGCTGATGTGATTGCAGAGCCATAGGCCATTATCTTTGAAAACACGTGGCAATCAGGGGAGCTCCCGGACTATTGAAAAAGGGCAATATAGTGCCCATCTTTAAAAAAGGGAAGAAGGAGAATCTGGGGAACTACAGACCCGTCAGCCTTACCTCAGTCCCTGGAAAAATCATGGAGCATGTCCTCAAGGAATCCATTTTGAAACACTTGGAGGAGAGGAAGGTGATCAGGAACAGTCAACATGTATTCACCAAGGGCAAGTCATGCCTGACAAACCTGGTTGCTTTCTATGCTGAGATAACTGGCGCTGTGGATATGGGGAAAGCAGTGGACGTGATATACCTTGACTTTAACAAAGCTTTTGATACGGTCTCCCACAGTATTCTTGCCAGCAGGTTAAAGAAGTATGGATTGGATGAATGGACTATAAGGTGGATAGAAAGCTGGCTAGATCGTCGGGCTCAACGGGTAGTGATCAATGGCTCCATGTCCAGTTGACAGCCGGTTTCAAGTGGAGTGCCCCAAGGGTCGGTCCTGGGGCCGGATTTGTTCAACATCTTCATTAATGAGCTGGATGATGGGATGGATTGCACCCTCAGCAAGTTCGTGGATGACACTAAGCTGGGGGGAAAGGTAGGTACGCTGGAGGCTAGGGATCGGGTCCAGAGTCGCCTAGACAAATTGGAGGATTGGGCCAAAAGAAATCTGATGAGGGTCAACGAGGACAAGTGCAGAGTCCTGCACTTAGGAAGGAAGAATCCCATGCACTGCTACAGGCTGGGGACCACCTGGGTAAGCGGCAGTTCTGCAGAAGAGGACCCGGGGATTACAGCGGACGAGAAGCTGGATATGAGTCAGCAGTGTGCCCTTGTTGCCAAGAAAGCTAATGGCATATTGGGCTGCATTAGTAGGAGCATTGCCAGCAGATCAAGGGAAGTGATTATTCCTCTCTATTCAGCACTGGTGAGGCCACATCTGGAGTATTGCATCCAGGTTTTGGGCCCCCCACTACAGAAAGGATGTGGACAAATTGGAGAGAGTCCAGCGGAGGGCAACAAAAATGATTCGGGGGCTGGGGCACATGACTTATGAGGAGAGGCTGAGGGAACTGGTCTTATTTAGTCTGCAGAAGAGAAGAGTGAGGGGGGATTTGATAGCAGCCTTCACCTACCTGAAGAGGGGTTCCAAAGAGGATGGATCTAGACTGTTCTCAGTGGTGGCAGATGACAGAACAAGGAGTAATGCTCTCAAGTTGCAGTGGGGGAGTTTAGGTTGGATATTAGGAAACACTATTTCACTAGGAGGGTGGTGAAGCACTGGAATGGGTTACCTAGGGAGGTGGTGAAATCTCCATCCTTAGAGGTTTTTAAGGCCCTGCTTGACAAAGCCCTGGCTGTGATGATTTAGTTGGGGATTGGTCCTGCTTTGAGCAGGGGGTTGGACTACATGACCTCCTGAGGTCTCTTCCAACCCTAATCTTCCATGATTCTATGATTAAATGTATGAGTGATCACTAACTCCCTGACCAGGCTTCTTATGCTGTCCTCCTCACATCATCCCCTTCTAGTTTGAGAATAAATAACTAAATAAACTCTTCTGACACAATCACCTCACATACAGCATTAACAATGTGACTTTGGTGAGAGCAAGCTCTTCTCTTTACCCTTTCACCAAGGAGATGAGAGCTTGCAGTGCTTGTTAACATCATCTTGGGAACTGCCATATCGGCTCTAACCAGTGCTCCTTCCGGCCCGGTTACGTGTCTTCCGCCACAACCAGTACCAGCTGATTCAGAGCGATGTGACAAACTCCATAATGGACGACTATAGTATAACCTGCCCATGGGGGAAGTTTCTTTCTAACCTCCCTTAGTGATATGCCTTGAAACATGAGGGTGTGTATCCCTTGATAATTTTTTCTACGTCTAAAAGATCCTTTTTGGATTCTGCTAACCTCTTTGTGTCTACGCATCTTGTCACAGTGAGTTCCATGGTTTAACTGTGTTGTTGGTGGAAGGGGATCTGTTTATCGGTTATAAATGTGCTGCCTTTCACATTCACTGACTGTCCCCCTTGCTCTTGTATTATGAATAAAAGTAAATAGGAGCATCTGATTTACCTTCTCTACCCCATTGGTTATTTTGCATATAACCTCCATCAAATCCTCTTTTGTCTGTCTCCTTGCCATGCTAAGCAATCCCAGTCTTTTCACTCTTTCCTCACACAGAAGACTTTCCAGGTTTGTAATAATTGTAATTATTCATCTTTTAACCCTCCCCAAATTTCTGTTACCTTTTGTAAAATAAGGATTGTCTAAGTTCCTGTTTCAAAAGTGACTCCTGCACATGGGCTCCTAAGTCATGTAGGCACTTTGGAAAGTGTTCTCCAAGGTGACTAGAAATGAGCGTGATATTCCAGATGAACACGGCCCATTGAGTTAGAGAAGAGAGGGATCCTTCTGCTTCAGGGCATAAGCCCATGTTGGACCGTCTAAAGCTAGGAGGAAATTTTCCACACGGGCTGATCCATGAATGCATTCCTTGAAGCAGCTGGTACTGACACTACTGGGAAGGATACGGTACTAGAGGGCCAGTGCTCTGATTTGATCTGGCAATTCCTATGTTTCTAGCGGAGCCATCAGCTGGGCTCTAAAATTCTTCCTGATGTTGATCAAGGGCCGTGTGCTGATTAAAAACAACAAATCCACGACAGTAAAGTTCTACATTAACAACCAGGCAGGTGCTCACTTCAAGAAGCATGGCACTGTGGGATGGGGACCTGGCTCACTGGGTACGTCCCTTGAGTCTCCATCTGGCTGGAAAAGAAAACGTGCTAGCAGACAACAGGGCCATCAGGAAGGGGCTCTGAAATAGACTCTGGTGGCCCTGCTATTCAGAAAGGGCGTCCTCCAACGACAGACCACTCTGCAACAGTCAGCAATGCAAGGTGCCTTTGGGTTTGATTCAGAACCAGATGAGTTCCTGTTGGACTAGAGCAAGGGACTACTTTGTGCTTCTTCTCTTATTGCACTGGTGGTCAGACCAATGCAAGACAGAGCTGGGATCAGAGCTGGGATCAGACTGCCTGCCTGCGCCAAAGCCAGGCATTACTGATAAAGAATCTGCTGGACTCCCTTGTGGGAGCCTCCTTACCGCTTATGGGTGTAGTCAGATCTCTGAACTCAGGAATGCAGTCTCTTCCGTGGATTTTAATACAACTCCCTGCAAGGTCATACATCTAAGAACAAAGAATGCCAGATCTGCAGTCCGGATGAGGCACTGTATCCTGGAAATCGGTGACTCTAACCAACATGACCAACTGAAAACAAGCTCTGTGTGATGCTGTGGCAAAAAGGGCTAACATTATTCTTGGCAGTATTAACAGGGGGTTATTGCACAGGAGTGGCTCTGCATACAGCATGAGGGAGACCATCACTGGTTGCTGTGTTCCATTCTGGTATCAGCATTGAAGAAGAATGTTGACAAATTGGAGAGAGCTCAGAAAAGAACGACAAGGATGATCGGTGGCCTGGAAAAGATGGCTTGCAGTGAGAGATGTAAGGCGCTCCAACTATTTAGCTTATCAAAGAGAAAATTGAGTGGCAATTTTAATCATGGCCTATAAGGGAGAAGATTTCAGATAGTAGCGGGCTCCTAACATATCAGACAAAGGCAGAACAAGATCCAGTGGCCGGACATTCAAGTGAATGAGGTTCAAACTGGAAATAAATGCAGATTGTTCACAATGAGGGTAATGAAGCATTAGAATAGATTTCTGAGGGATGACTTTCTAAGAGACATGCTCTGCTTCCAGCATAAGTTGTTGGGCTAGAGGTAGGAATAACTGGGTGAAATTCTCTGTCTTGTGTGAGGTAGGAAATCCGACTAGGGGAAAAGTCTATGACCCGTGCTGTGCAAGAGGTCAGACTAGAGAATCTTAACAGTCCATTCTGGCCACAAAATCTATGAATCATTTTTATCCTTCATGCCAATCTGGAATCTTTCCCACTCTCAGCTTGGATCATAGAATCATGGAATATCAGGGTTGGAAGGGACCTCAGGAGGTCATCTAGTCTAACCCCCTGCTCAAAGCAGGACCAATCCCAACTAAATCATCACAGCCAGGGCTTTGTCAAGCCTGACCTTAAAAACCTCTAAGGATGGAGATTCCACCACCTCCCTAGGTAACTCATTCCAGTGCTTCACCACCCTCCTAGTGAAAAGGTTTTTCCTAATATCCAACCTAAACCTCCCCCACTGCAACTGGAGACCATTACTCCTTGTTCTGTCATCTGGTACCACTGAGAACAGTCTAGATCCATCCTCTTTGGAACCCCCTTTCAGGTAGTTGAAAGCAGCTATCAAATCCCCCCTCATTCTTCTCTTCTGCAGACTAAACAATCCCAGTTCCNGGGAAGAGCTGAGAAAGAAAACAAAGGAAATTAGATGTTGCCTCCAGCTAATCAAACAGCACATGCACAAACCTGTTAGGACACCAAAAATCCAATCCTGTTCTTATATAAAAAAGTAAATTTTATTAAAAATAAAAAGGAAGAAAATACATCTGGAACTTAGGCTTTTGCTAGATTTTAAAAGAGCAATTCCAAAAATTAAGCCCCCAAACTAGCTTTCTTGGGGTTTCAGCTTAAAGGTTACAAGCAAACAAAAGCCTCAGGGGTTAGCACAGAGGAGATCCGCAAGCCAAAATAAAAAAATAAACCTGATTGTATCTAACTAAATATTCCCTATCCAAATAATTCCTTCTTGGTATGGAAGATGAATTTTCATACCTGGTTCAGACCTTACACAGCATTGCTGCTCCGTTTCTTCTTTTCCGGAGAACAACAGACAAAGGGAAAATTTCTGTCTCAAATTTAAAAGTTCTAGCCTTCCCATTGGCTCTTTTGGTCCGGTGCCCACTCCTTTTCTTTTACCTGTGGGCTTGTTAACCCTTTACAGGTAAAGCAAGCAGAGAACAGACACCAAGAGGGATTTTTACAGCTAACTGACTGGCTGGGTGTTCATAAACAGGGGCTACCCCCCCCTCACTTATCACAGCACCTCATCATCTCTCTTGGCCCGTTTACTGTACTTAAGGTCTCTTCTTCTCTTCCTGTATTTAGCAACTTGCACCTGTCTGCAGTCGAATCTATCGGGCTCCAGCTAAGAGAGGGCTGGTGAATGTATTATTTCCTGCTGGTGAGCCCTGACATGGGAGCTCAGCCTAGTGTGGAGAAGGTAACAGAAGCAGCCTTTATTTCTCCTTTCACTGCAAGCAGCTGTTCTGATTGCAGTACCATCTGCCAGAGAATGAATGAGCTCCAGCTTCAATGGCTGATCCTCCCTTCCTGGTTTTCCACTGGGCAAAGTTTTCCAGTGCCCTCATACTAAAATGTTTCCAAAAAGGGAGTCTGAATTCCACTGGATCATCCGTCTCCAAGTGTTCTTCCCCAGACTTCATTCTCATCCTGTGCAGTTACAGTCCATGCCCTGGATGTCATAAGAGTTTTGGAGTCTTATTTGCATAGGACAAAATTGCTTAGGAAATCACTGAGGCTTTTTATATCCTTTGGCAGTCACTGTGGGGGGCATGCATCTCCACTCAGCTACCTAATTGCATTCGGAAATGGCTCTGTCTACACTAGAGAGCTTACGGCGACTCTACACTGACAGAGCTCTCTCCTGTCGGCTTCATTACGCAGCCCCCACGAGCGGCAGTAGCTGTGTTGACAGGAGAAGCTCTCCCGCTGACTTAGCCCTGTCCACACTGGCACTTAAATTGGCATAAATTATGTCACTCTGGGGGGTGGCTAATTCACAACCCCGAGCGACATAACTTACGTCGACTTAAGCTGTAGTGTAGCCATTGGCTACGCACTGAGCCCCGTTAAACCTGTTATCCATTAGCCAGGGTCTCAGGGCTGGCTGCACTAGGGCTAACATTGATTGTCTGGCATGCGTCCATAATGTTTCCATTTGAGAGCTCTCTAGGGAGCCAATCAGGAGTTCTGTACATCTACCTTCTCATCCGGGCATCCAGGATACTGCTGTGTGCTTCGGGAGGACAATTCTGCGCCCTTGTTCAGTAAGAACTCCTCAGCTCACCTTTGCAAAGTTTGGTCTGCTAGCTAGACCCCCCCCCTCCCCCAGTATGAATACACAGAGACTCCCTGAAGAGGGGAGAGAGAATATTTAGAGCCAATCTAGGCAGTGACGTGGTCCTCATCACCATAGTATCTGAGCCCCTCCATCATTAGTGGATTTTATCATCACATCATCTCTGAGGTAGGAAAGGACCATCCCGCTGTTAAAGATGTGGAGCGGAAACACCAAGATTTAACCAAAGTCACACAGGAAATCTGTGGGGGGACCTGGGAATTGAACACAGGCTTCTGACCCCCAATGCTGTTCTTTATCCACTTATGTATCCTCTCACCCTATAGTCACATTCCCCGCCTGCCTTCCTTGGAGTTCTACTTCCCTGGGAATCCGGGGCGTAGTAGAGGGAGTGGATTTGGTGGGCTCACAGAGCCCTGGTATAACCTGGGCCTACACTGGGTTGTGCTTTCTGGAAGTTCTTGAACCTCAGCAGCATTGCGAGGACATCCCTCAGGTGTGTACCATGGTGATGCTCTTAATGAGCGACAGTGCTGGGGAGGTTACCTTTCTGCTGAGTTCCTGCCCTCTCCGTTGCCCCGGTGTGTCCCAGAGCCTGCTGTTTCAGCGTTCTCTCATGGCGTTGTTAAGCTGGTCGCTTGAGCCAGAGTCGTGTTTTACATGCACATGTGAGAGATCAACCTCTCTGGTAGTTCCCCAGGCCTCTAAATCTGAAACTCTGTCTCCAGGAAGCTGTCAGTCCCCCTCAAAACATCTCAGGCTGGCCCCTGCTGTCTTTACATTCAGGAGGGCTCTGAGTCAATCCCCAAGGATCAGGCACAGACAAAGAATGGAGACTACAGACAATCTACCTGAACGACAGTTACTTTTTTATCACTTTTGTTACCGTAGCACCTCGCCAGGGCCGGCGCAACCCATTAGGCAACCTAGGCGGGCGCCTAGGGCGCTGCTATTTGGGGGGCGCCGGCGCCCCGGCAGTCCGTTGAATTTTGGGGGCGGGACCTTCCGCCGCCGCTGTCAGGGGCGGCATTTTGGGGGCGGGACCTTCCGCCGCCTAGGGCGCCGGAAAAGCTGGCGGCGCTCCTGCACCTCGCACTCCTAGTCATGGACTAGGAGCCCATCGCGCTAGGCGCTGTACGAACACAGGACAAAGAGACAGTCCTTGCCCAAATTGCTGACTGCCTAAGTATGAGACAAGAGACACCAGATGGACACAGACAGATGGGGGAGTGCAAGTGAACAACGAGCCAGTGCTGGTCAGCGTGACAGGCTGTGGTCTCTGCACACCAGCAGCCGAGCCATTGTCATGTTTTTTGTAGGCATCAGGCAAAGAAGAATTTTGAGGAAGGATTTGAAGGAGGATAACAAGGTGACTTTGCGGATGTCTCTGGGGAGTGCCTCCCAAACATATGGGGCTGCATGGGAGAAAGCACAAAGGTGCTTGTCTGAAAAGTTTGACAAGTGGCCAGTGGAGGTTGCCATCATGGCTAAATTTTCTTGGCTAAATTCCAGTTTGGATAATTATCCTCTGCCTATCTAAATTCCCTCTGCTGTTTTGACTTCATATGATGTTCTTCTTCACTTCCTGTACTAAGCCTTGAATGAAAGATCCTACAGAAATGCAAAATATTATTAAGAGTCATCGATTCCAGGGCCAGAAGAGACTACTGTTCTCATCTGGTCTGACTTCCTGCACGACACAGGCCATAGGATTCCCCTGAACTCATTCCTGGAGTAGTGTTAACAGCAGCATGAGCAGTAACCAGCCCATTTCAGTATTGGTGCTGGGGCCAAGATAGCATTGCTGTGGGGACCATGACTCTGATGTGTTTCTGTGCTTACTGCATTTTGAAAGCTCCTGCCTATGAACCAGCCAGGCGTATGGAATTGGTGCCACACACAATTAGATAGGTCTGTGTCCCTGAGTGCAGGAATTGGGCCAGTCAGGTGCAATATCCCTGTGTGAGGTTTTTACATATCTCCGATGGAAACCTTGGCTAAGGACTTAGGCAGATGGGCAGGCAAGAGGGCGGGAGCTGGGGCAATGTTCTGTTGTGCAGGGATGGTGAGGGGTTAGCTGTGAGTGTTTTGTTTTGCCTTCTGTCTCTTTGCAATTTGCAGAGTCGGTGGGAGAGACTGGCTAAAGGAAATTGTCATGTGGAGCCTTGGCAGAGACCCAGAGTAGGGGAAGTGCATGTTGGACGGCACTAGAGATGACCTTTTCATGGGAGCTGCGGTAAATACTACATCCTACCACTTTATTTTGTATAGCATTTTGCACAGAGTGTCCTTCCCAAAATGCTTTACAGAGTGTGTCATACAGAACAGTGTACATACTTTATATATAGAGTGACTGAAGTGCAGCTGTCAGTCATAAGGAAGGCAAGGAAAAGAGAGAAGTTGGAAGGTCAGATTTGAAAGTGGATGGTGAGTTAACGAGATGGCGAGCAACAGGAAGACTGCTCCAGATGGCAGGAGCTGTAGAGGAGATGTCTCTTTCACTGATATTGTGTGAAGGGGCTGAGAGGAGGAATGTAACCATGGGAAGTCAGTAAAATAAAGGTCTCTTTTCTCCTGGATTCTGAAATTAGTGGGGAGCTAGTGGAGTTGTTTGAAGGTAGGGGTGTATCTTTTGGCTTTCTTTGAATCTGTGAGCAGGTAGAGGCAGCAGCATCCTGCATACACTGGAGAACTGGAAAATGGAGAGACTGGGTAAGGGAGCTGCAGTAGTTAAGGTGAGGGGAGGCTGAAGTCTGGAGGAGGAATCCAGCAGAGAAGGAGTCGAAGAGCGTGGGGCGGAGACCTAGATCTGGATGGGAATTTCAGCAGAAGTAGAGCTGAGGCTGTGCTGCTACATAAGGCAGTTTGTCAAAGCTGAGTGAAGCATAGTTACAGGTGTAAGTGACGCAGGAGGAGGAGGAGCTCATGGACAGCAGAGGCATATGGGAGGCCTGAGTTGAGGAGGATGGTGGGGTAATGCTTGGAGATGCTTCTCTTGCACATGAGATACTCTTCTGACTTCAAAGACATGTAGCTGAAAAATTCTGAGAAAAGCCCCAAATGTGCATCAAACATAGAAACCAAAGGAGGCAGCTCCCTGGGACAGCACAGAATTCACAGATGAGGAGGGGCAGTGGCCAGCCCAAGTAGAAGGGAGGAGTTCATTAGCTACAGAGAGGAGAGCCGTTCCTGTCTGTGACTAGAGTAACACCCAGACTGCGCTGCGGCAAAGCTGTTATTTGGCTGGGGTCTTTCTATAGCATATACAGTGGTGGGAGAGCGGAGAGGGAGACTCTTTCCGGCCCCCTGCTCGGGAAGGGAGGTTTGGAGATGGGGTGTTAGTGTAAGGGCCGTGCTCTGGGATGGGGTTATGAGGTGGCCAGGGGTAGATTTCTGGGGCAAGGGTCGGGGCAAAGGTGTCACTGACTAAGGCTGACAAAAGGAAGGGAATTCCTCACACCTAGCAGGCGGGATGCGCCGGCCAGTTTGCACTGAAGTCAGTCAGGAAAAGGCTGCTCTGTGGATGCTTTGTGCAACATTTTCATAACTTCAGTTGTTTCAAACCCAAATCTTCGTGATTTTAGCAAAGCTCATACTCCTCCTTGAGGACGAGGCACACGCCAAGGCTGAACCGCCAAGATTAGGCTAGTTTTGACTTAGGAATGCAAAACCCAACTGAACAGTGTTTGGAAGTGTGATGGGCCAGCTTCTACTCTGAGTTCAGGCCACTTTACGCCCTGGTACCCAGACAATGCGGCCATACATCTGGTGTAGTGGACATAGGAGAGTCATCCTATGGGGAACATCCCATACAATACCCCTCCCTGCAGGTGGGGAGAGGTGTTGACTGGTCCCTGCACCCCAGTCATCCCTGGCTACCATAACAGCCCCCTAAGGCCACATTGGCAGTGGTGTAATATAGAGCAGTTGTTAAGCTGCTCTGCTTCATGCAGGGGATCAAACCAGCACCAAGCTGGCCCAGGATTGGGGTAGTGAGTTTTTTATGCGTAGGTAGCTCTGTAGTGTTTAGCTTTAAACCTTTGTGGTTGCATCAAGGTTAAGAAATTTCAGCTGGGAGATTATTTTCTGATAAAGTTATAAGCAATTGAAAATAGCAGTTTAGAATGAATGTGCCCAACTCATCGGTAACTAAAGCAGAGCAGCCGGGGGTCTAGAGTCGTGGGGGTGGGGGTGGGGGGTCAGAGAAGGATGGTAATGAGGGTTGGGGCGGAGAATTTAAGTCAGGAAATTCAAAGTGGCTCCCACAGCAACTGTGACTCAGCAACTCTGTTGGCAGGTCATTTTTGAATGTGAAATGTGTTGGTAATAGCTTGATATTCATGATTGCAGGCAGACCACCTGGTGCTGTGATCTCTTCAGCTCCCATAAACTAAATAGGCTTGGGGCTGGTGTGTACTGGGAGGAGGAAAGGCAGGAGGGTACTGGCCATTGAGTCAGTAGTGGTCTCTGTTCCCTCCAAGGTGATAATGAACTAATGCCAGGTCCAAGGTGCACTGTGCTGGTGGAAAGGAACAGTCTGATTCAGCCCAGGCAGAGATGGGGTAAAGATGGCTTACACCACCTTTGCACTGCTCAGACTGTGGGCTGCCCTGGGGCCAGTGCAGTTCCTGGGTATAAATTAGTGGCTTCAGGGTTGCTGTAATTGGCAGTAGCCTCTCAAGGGCATCCATTGACCTGTGTCGCACCCCAGAATTACCCGCCCCCCATGCTGCTCATGCACCGAGGCAGTAAATAGGAGATGCAACGGGGGGAAAGGGGATCTCTCCTGTAGTATTTTCAATACTGAGAATATCTCTCAGATCTGTAGTGCAGTTCATCTGAGCTCTTGTAGGTGTTTTAAAAATCCCCTCTGACATTTGCAAATAAGTATAACTATCTGTTCCCACTTTGCAGCGGCTAATAGTGCGGAACAAAGGGGTGGGGAGATTTGGCCAAGGTCACATGGTGAGTCAGCAGCTGAGCCAGGAACAGAAGGAAGGTTTCTCCTCTCCCCTCCTCCCGGACACCTGCTCTTAACCATAGATTCACTCCCTTCCCTACCTGACAGGGATGTTTGGAGGATTAATTCATGTTTCACAACATGCTGAAAATATAAAGAGCTACATTATTAGTGCTTGTTATTCATTTGTAGTGATTTATTACTGGCATCCCTGCCTCCCTGTGCTGCACACTTGGGGTATTAAGGATCCTGTGTAATGTTCTGTTCTGACTAAATTCAGTCCTCCTAAATCTATATTGACCACATGTCCCATTTTTTCTAGGGCAGTTTCAGTTTTCCAGATGTCTCCATGGGCCAGGAATTTCTTTCAGGACCCTTGAAGTGTCCTGGTTTGGTTTTTTTAGATCAGTCAAACAATTTTTTTTTTAAATAACTACAAAATGTTTGTTCAGGGTGACTTGCTGCACTGAGTAGCATTTGCTCTGTTTGCCAGGAATAGACAGGCCAGTGGAATGAGGAGTCAGTGTGATGAACAGTGTTTGGAGTGAAGAAAGATGTCAAAGGAATGCAGACACAATCAAAGGTGTCCTTTTGCTGCAGGTTTGAAGTTAGCAGCACTAGTACGGTGTTTCAGGATAAATTCATTCAGAGAGTAAGTTACTGGAAAAAATCTTCCACTCTTAGGAATATGGCTGTGCTGCTACTGAGTCAGCCACCAACACATGTTTTAAAAATAGCAAATATCTGTGTTGCTATTTCATGACCCTAGAAAACATTGCTCCAAAAGCGCCTAATTTATGTACTACTGTACCTACATTAGCACTGCAGTTTCACTTGGTTATGGGAGTCTTCTTTTCTTGTCCTGCTCCTGCTCCATCTGAGAGATGGCTGCTCTTCGGTGGTTGTTAGGTGATTCCTAAACTTGCAAACTGCCTTGAGACCCTTTGGGATGAAAAGTGTAATAACCATAATTACTCATCCTTTTAATACAATGGCCACGTTTTCCTGTTGTTTCTGTGGGAAACATAACTGAATTTTCTTTCCCTGTGCATCCCACTCGTGGGTACACATGCGCACCATGCACCTGGGTCTGGAGATTTTTAGTAAGTAGTGTCCATTGCCCCGCACACGTGTAGTTGTTTTCCTCATGCTCTGAACCGAGAGCATAAGGGGTGGGGTGGACCTGCACCTTTCCAATTCCTTCTTACCACTACGTGGCCTGAGTTGGGATCTTCTGTGTCCACAGCTTCTTCCTTCAACAGCTTCAGTTTGTAAATATATTGTAAAGATTGTAGTATTTTTTCTTGTAGTCTTTTTGTCTGAAATACTGGTGTCGTTAGTTAGTTGTGTTTCCCTGCCCTGAGGAAATCCTCCCTGGGAGTTAGGATTATGCCCAGAGCTCTGGGGTTCAAATATTGTGTCTCCTGCCCCCATTCCTTTTCAGTGCGTGACGAACACCAGTGCTGCCTGCACTGCCTAGCCGAGGCTCACATCTTGGCTAAGTGCAGCATTTGCTGCTCCTTCCCTCGCAGCATGCATGAGGGTCGAGATGTAGAGAACACCTGATGGAGATGGCCGTAAGATCCCAATCAGATCCGGGCTGGGGAGACCCCTGTACATCAGCCTCAATCAACAGGTGGCGCCCCTCCGAGCACAGGCGTCGAGGCCAAGACTTCCAAGCCTAAGGAGATGACTTCTCATGCGAATAAGGGGCACTCTTACCAGCTTAGCGACAAACCTTCTTCCAAAGCTGCACTGAGGAGAAGAGATCCCTCCCCGTCTCCTTCCAAGTCAGGAGAGTCCGTGCACTAGAGTCTTAAAGATTTAGGCCCAAAAAAACCGTCTGAGCAGGAGAAAGTGGCACAAATGGATGTGTCAGTTTCGGTACCGGTTCCGAGGTGCAAACGGAAAGACGTCCATCAATCGCCACTCCTTCCGACATCCAGACAGACTGTGCTGAGGTTATCACAGCCCCAGAGGGATCCGACATCCGTTGTGACCAGGGAAGCTCTGGATCCAAGGGCTCCACTAGCTGGTTCCCACGTACATTGGGGCAGTCCGAGGCCTATGTCTTGGTCACATCTTGGGGTGCATCCAGACCAATGAGGGGCTGTGTCACCACCTGCTCTGTAACGCTGAGTGCCTCAAAATGCTGCGATGCTGTGATTCTCCAGTCTGCACACTTCCAGCCAGCATAGAAGCGTGCAGTCTGCCGTGTGTCTGTGTGCTGTGCAGCCCTGGTTCAGTGCTCTGACCCCAACAGCCTGCCTACAACACAACAGTCCCACTCTCATCTCCATCACCCAGTGACCTTACGCAGGCATGGCCCCAACACACTCCCAGTCCTGAACTTTCCCAGAACTGTGAGCTCTGCAACGTCCAGCCCCCTTCTGGACCATTCAGAGAGCTAGTAAGGTTCATTTGCTCCTCCAAAGATTCCATACCCAGCAGCTTGCCACATTCAATGGAGTTAACGTTCACTTTAAATCAAACCCAGCACTGGGTTGGTTTAGATGAAAAGTGAAATAAGTTTATTAACAAAAGGAGATGGGATTTTAATTGAGTTCAAGTATAAAGGATAGAGTAAGAAATGGTTACAAGTGAATACAAGTGAAAAATGCTTTCTAGAGCAGTGTTTCTCAAAGCCGGTCCCCCACTTGTGCAGGGAAAGCCCCTGGCGGTCCGGGTCGGTTTGTGTACCTGCCACGTCTGCAGGTTCGGCTAATCGCGGCTCCCACTGGCCGCGGTTTACTGCTCCAGGCCAATGGGGGCTGTGGGAAGCGGTGCGGGCCGAGGGATATGCTGGCCGCCCTTCCCACAGCCCCCATTGGCCTGGAGCAGCGAACCATGGCCACTGGGAGCCGCGATCAGCCGAACCTGCGGACGCGGCAGGTACACAAACTGGCCTGGCCTGCCAGGGGCTTTCCCTGCACAAGCGGCGGACCGGCTTTGAGAAGCACTGCTCTAGAGGCTAAGACTTAACAAAACAAGCCACAGCCTTCATGCAAGGCAGTTTCCTTACNTTGGCCTGGAGCAGTGAACCGCGGCCAGTGGGAGCCGCGATCGGCTGAACCTGCAGACGTGGCAGATACACAAACCAGCCCAGCCTACCAGGGGCTTTCCCTGCACAAGCGGCGGACCGGCTTTGAGAAGCACTGTTCTAGAGGCTAAGACTTAACAAAACAAGCCACAGCCTTCATGCAAGGCAGTTTCCTTACTGGCCTGCCTTCCAGCAATGGCTGACCAACCCTCTGGTCAGGATCTCCTACAAAGCCCAGAGTGCTCGGTTTCTTTGTCTTCTTAAGTGAAAGATACCGGGGGACAGGGGGTTGCCCCCCTCTTCGGTGAATCTTTGAAATGGATTCTTCAGATGGTTACACCTCTCAGTAAAGTTCAGTCAAGCTGTGAGTAAGGCGACATGGAGTCTCCTGGTAAAGGAAGTTTCATGCTGGCTTCTTCCTCTGCTGGTGTTTGCTAAACTGCAAATTGATCTGTTCCTGCAGTCTCCTTCATCTGCTATCTTGATGGTCCTGTGTACTTGTATGTCATTTGCATTCTCATTTTCTCTTTATGTACCCTGGAAATCCCATATTTCTTTATCTAGGATAGAGTAACTTCAGCCCTACCTGGCAGAGGCATTTTGGTAACGTCATTCCTAATGTGTTTGTAAGTTTGAATTTGCCCTCCATACATACACCACACAATAATATTAATGATCAGTGTGTTGTTAGCTTTCTATTGATGTCTTACATGACGCCTTTTAGATACAGCTTGTGACATTCATGAGTTGGGGTATGTTCAACTGATGAGGCAGCTGAAACTCCTACCAGATACCAGTCGCTTGCCTTCTTGCACTTGGGTGCTGTTAGGGTCAGTCACTCTGGAGGGTGTTTTCACTCTCCCTTATCTGCATTCCCCCCTGCTCTCGACTCTGTCTTTGTTCAGAGACATAGTTACTCCTCATATGTTAAAAGCCAAGTGAGCTGGTTCTAATTACGTATCCAGCTTCAAAGTCACTGGGCACAGGGGGGTGCATTAGGCAACATTGACAGCCTGTTACAATCCTCAACTAATATTCCATCGTGGTCTAACAGCCAGATAGAAACGTTACCTAGACATTGTGGGGAGGAAAAACAGCCTCCAAGGTGCCTTGATGTCAGTAGCAGACATTTCTGCCGATGCTGTGAAGAGCAGAGTGAAGCGGGAAGAGCTAAACCCCATCGTGTTGCCAACGAGAGAGAGAGTCTGTATTGCAGGGACCAATAAATGAGTTTCACAGAGAGCATTTCCCCAGTGTAAGGAAGTTTTGTCAACATTGTGCTTCCTGCATGGTTCACATCCCAGCCTGTGCAAGGGGCGTCAGCCTCACAGCCTGATGTGATGGAGCTGGAGAAGCAGACTGGTCTCATGTGACCCTCCTCTCAGCTGAGAGATCTATTGATGCCCAAATGTTTGCACTTACTTCAACCCTGCAGTGCTGGAGCGGGAAGACGGAGACACTTCCAGTAGGCAAGCAGCAGACACCACTAATGTGGTTGACTTAATTACCCTCTCTACACACATACAGGCCTCATAAATCATTTGAAAGCTTATTATGTCTTCTTTAAGAGGAGGTATGCCGTGGAACTGTCAAGTGGTGCCGTTACCATAGAAATGAGGATTAACAATGACACCATCAACATATTAGAATGACCACTTTGAAATATTTGCTATGGTTTCTGTTAGTTTAATGGCACTATGTATTATATTAAGACATACAATTAGATGTCTTTGAGACCTCAAAGCTTTGCAACAATAATCTAAAGGGTAAAACAAAATCTCATCATCAATGTGTTCAGGTATCATTGAAATGTAATAGTGCTGGTGACATTTCTAGTCTAGATAGAGCATCATTATCATCATTCTGATGTCTGTTGACAGAGTGTGGCTTACCACAGCCTTCGCTGCTTTGGCATGGACACAGTTCTGTGCAGGGAAGGTTGTTCCGACTACAAATACCAGTGACCCCTTCGGGTACAGGCACAAATAAGCTCAGACACCATTGGGCCCTTGAAGCATACAAAAAGTGGTAAATCAAGGTTGCAATAGTGATCCAATATCTGGTTCACCTATGTGCAAAGACATCCAGATCTGTGTTTCCAACATGCTCTTTTGACATGCTTGTCAGAACTGTCCTCACATGGTGGGAGCTTGGCCAGTGACTTGCCCTTGTTGATGGCTAGATTGAGGCACAAGCAATTCACGTCTCTGAGAGGCTTCTTTTCCTTTCTGGTCATCCAGCACCGCTACCAACTTCCTTGCTGCAGAAATTGTGGCTTGTCTGTCACTCTCTCCCAATTTGGTAAGATCTCTGAAGCGGTAAGATGCCTTTGTTTTAACATCATGGGGGGAGGGATAGCTCAGTGGTTTGATCATTGGCCCACTAAACCCAGGGTTGTGAGTTCAATCCTTGAGGGGGCCATTTAGGGATCTGGGGCAAAAATCTGTCTGGGGATTGGTCCTGCTTTGAGCAGGGGGTTGGACTAGATGACCTCATGAGGTCCCTTCCAACCCTGATATTCAAAAAAAATCAGACTCAGATTTTTCCCAATCCCAAACAGGAATAACACGGAGTCACATCCTGTTAACACATGTACAGCAGGAAGTAAGTTGCAGAAGTCAGGAGTGGGTGCTTCACCAATTGCATGCACAGATATGAAGTGACGTTCGTCCCCTGTGCTGGTCATGGTGCCTGTTCCAATCCACACATTATCTATGTGTCCCGGTTTTGGAAAGTAGCAAACAGCAAGGATCCAAACCTCTGTATCAGGTGACCCAATGACTATGGTTCCTTTGACACCAAGAGAGTCCAAAGCCATAATGGCACATACAACATACAGAAGCATCCTTGTGTCTGCTTCTTCTTGAGTACGGTACACGTCTTGGGCTTCTTCAGCACCTCTACTGGTGACGGCCTTTGGTAGTTCACCATTGGAAAAGCCTCCAGCAAGGCGTTTTGTGTGGTTGTGCTTCTACACTCCCAGGGGCATTTTAACTACATAATCACAGGGGAATTTTACAATTGACTGCTTGTTAGATGCCACATTTAGAAACTTTTTCTGTGAAGGTACAGGGCATCCACCAATCACCTGATATTTCTTGCATCCAACCTTAGATCCTGCCCAGCCCTGTCTTCCTGCAGTTTTCACAGAGTTACTGTTGTCATATCTGTCAAAGACTTCTGTGATGAAGTGAGAATTTCCTGTAATATTTTTAATCCGACACGTGCCTCAGTTTCCCTCTGTACTCTGCATTGCTACACAATGAGTGCAAAAGGGATACTTCTTTTGCCTTTCAAAAGTTATTGATGCCATGACTAGAGATGAGGGAAGAGAGGTGATTTGTGTCCTCTGTTCTCCCCTCTTATAGCATTTCTCTTCTTTGAGAAGCAGCTCCAGCTGGGGTTCAGGCAACAGCAAGTCTGCTTGGCTAGATGTAAATTTCTCGCTCACACCCTTCCTGCCAAAGAATGGCTGCTTAACAGAGTGATAATCCATTTGATTATGCTGACATGGCTGAGGCGTCACTTTGCCTTTTGTCTCTGAGAAACTGGTTTTTGCCTGCTTTTCTAAACTCGGAGCATGTCTCAATAAAATTGTACAGTGGAATCTTATAACTTTACATACAATGTGACCACACATATTTTACAAGGACAATAATGATCAGCAGATTATGAGTTTTCAAATGATACCTCACGAGGCATGCTTTGTACAAGACGAATCATAGTTTTGTAAGTAGGATGGACTTAGGGATACAGACAGTCACGTGGTCACTGGGAGGTCATTCCCTAGCCTGATGCTCCATGTGCCAGGCTTTCATGTCACAGACCCAAAGACAGACAGGCACAGGACTGAAGGAAGCTGTACTGTCCAAGGCTCTGAGCTCATCCTTCTCAGAATGGAGCCCTTTTCCGAGCAGGGGAACTAGCAGGCCAGCTTCAGTGTCAAAGATGGACTTTTTCTGGACATGCCGGTGTCAGCACTGAAAAACGCAGGCCATGTCTCTTTGGTGCCCTCTTTCTGGTGCCATAAACATCACTTTCAGTACATCAGGCATTAGCAGCATCTCTGTGGAGGCACTGGTTCCTTTTTCTGCTGTACTAAAGAAGATGATGATTAGTGTTGACAACATGCCACAGGACAAGGTCTCCACACTGCCTTACACAAAGGAGAAGCAACATTACCTTCAGTCCAGGATGTTCTCTGAGAGTCCCTCCATTCCTTGGGTTCCAGAGTCACTTCCGGCTCTTCTCTCAGTCTGACACTGAAGCAGAAAGTGCCTCAGAAGTCTTCAGAGGATGATGCAATTCCTTTTTGTTCTGACTTTACACTCTTCACGTAGGTGCTCTTTGTAAGTGGTCTCTTTCTCTCTCAGACCCCGTTGTGGAGCATGAGTTGGCTGTGTTGGAACCTTAGCTCCCGGCCAGTCTTGTTGCCATCTAGAATGGGCTTAGAGGGCCACCCTTCTATCCCTTGGAGGAGGAGAGCGTCTGTGTCCAGTGGCTCCTGATTGCCCTCTGAATTAGGGCTTCGCCATCCCTCTGAGGCAACTCTGTATAAGCTCCCTTCCCTGGGTCTTCTTTTAGTCCTTGAGCAATGTGTCCCTGTTGGCCTCATGGTAATCCTGGGAGTCACAAAAGGCTAGCTGAAAAGTCTGCTTCTCATCACTCTTGCGCTGCACCAAAAATAACAGGATGTAGTCTCCAGCACCACACCAGCTCCTGCTTTGGTTTCTCCTCCTGCGATTGCTATTCATGATGATCTGTCTAACTGCAAGGAGGAAGAAGAGGAAAGAAATTTGGATCAATCTTCCCGTGAAGGTCAGGAAGGTGTAAATGACATGTCATCCTGGGTCAGTGTTATCACCCACTGACTGCAAGCAGGTCCAGGAACTCCTGGACTGAATGGCCAAGTCACCAAGGAAAGACACCGTTGTGCAAGTAGGAGAGCATAAATCCTGCCAGAAGGTCATTTACGAGGAAAGAGAACCAAGAGTGAGTCGATTTGGTTACAAATCCCAGGCAAGAAAAAAGCTAACACAGTTGTAGGAGTAAACTTCAGGCCTCCGGGTATGGTAACAAAGACTTAGTATGTTCAAAGATAAAGGAAGCTGCAAACATCTCACTGTTGTACTAAGTGTGTGATTTTTAAAAATCTTTTGTCTCTAGGTTTTTGTAACGCGCCCATCACCAAGGTATCTGAGACTTAAATAGTATGTTGGGATGTGGTTTGGAAAAGCAATCTCTGTATCTATTGATAAAGGGTAAAATTTTCAAATGTGTTTCTGCCACTTAGGAGGGATGTAGGTGCCTAAGTGACTTAGGAGCTTTTGAAAATGTTACACAGTGTGTATTCCTGTGTCCTTTAAGCAGTTTTCCTGAAAATGTTAGTGACTGTGAAAGGTGCCAGATTGAGCCCTGGAGCAGAGCCAGTGCTAGGCATAAACAGACTAAGCAACTGTTTAGGGCCCTGAGTAGTTCAAGGGAGCCCCCTAGTCATTTTTTTTAGTATGTGTTGGGGGGGGAGGGGGCTCCTTAGGGCTCCCAATGAGCTAGCATCGCCCTGCTCTGGAGGCCGAAGTTAGAATAATAGAATTATAGACCCATAGGGTTAGAAGGGACCACAAGGGTCATCTAGTCTAACCCCCTGCCAAGGTGCAGGATTTGTTGTGTCTAAACCATCCAAGACAGGTGGCTCTTCAGCCTCCTCCTAAAACCTCCACAACCTCTGCTCCATTGTCATATTGTTCTTACAGTAAAGAAGTTTTTCCTGAGATTTCATCTAAATCCACCATGCTGTAGTTGGAACCATTGCCTCTTGGCCTGCCCTCTGTGGCAGGAGAGAACAACTTTTTTCATCTTTTTTATGGCAGCATTTCAAGTATTTGAAGACTGCTGTCATGTCCCCCCTTAATCCCCTCTTTTCCAAACTAAACATACCCACTTCCTTCAGCCTTTGCTTGTATGGCTTGCATTCCATCCCTTTGATCATCTTTGTCTCTCACCTCTGGATCCTTTCCAGTTTCTCTACATCCTTTCCAGTTTCTCTACATGCCAGACTAGGGGGATGAGGTGGACGAGGCTTTCTTCCGGCAACTAGCACAAGTTACTAGATCGCA
>QXTE01000371.1:476492-605613 GCA_003942145.1 Platysternon megacephalum
TAGATGACCTCCTGAGGTCCCTTCCAACCCTGATATTCTATGATTCTATAAAATCATGAGTGGTGTGTTGAAAGTGAATAAGGAAAAGTTATTTACTTGTTCCCATAATATAAGAACTCGGGGCCACCAAATGAAATTAGTGGGCAGCAGGTTTAAAACAAATAAAAGGAAGTTCTTCTTCACACAGCCACAGTCAACTTGTGGAACTCCTTTTCTGAGGAGGTTGTGAAGGCTAGGACTATAACAGAGTTTAAAAGAGAACTGGATAAATTCATGGAGGTTAAGTCCATTAATGGCTATTAGCCAGGATGGGTAAGGAATGGTGTCCCTAGCCTCTGTTTGTCAGAGGGTGGAGATGGACGGCAGGAGAGAGATCACTTGATCATTGCCTGTTAGATTCACCCCCTCTGGGGCACCTGGCATTGGCCACTGTCAGTAGACAGGATACTGGTCTGGATGGACCTTTGGTCTGACCCAGTACAGCCATTCTTATGTAGGAAGACTCCCCGCAAATTGATAATCTGGGTCTGGGGCCAAGAGAAGGATATAATGGGGCTTGTGGACGGGGGCGTAGACAAACAGTGATGCAAGCTGCCCTAGCGGGTGAGGCGATCGGCCCGGAGGGAAGAATTTACCGGCAGTGCATACATGGAGCTGTAAAGCCCTGTCCCAGTAAATGACGGGAACTAACAGCAGGGCCACACTGATTCAATGACAGTAGCATTAGCAGAGAAATTAGATGTTGATGATAGGCCAGGATTGGCCAGCCTTTCAGTACATTGTTTACAAACTCACCCAAGCCAGCACTGAGCCCCGGGGCAGGCCCTGTCTGGGGGACTCCAAAGACCCCCCGGAGGAGATGTCCTGGGGACCAGGGACAGCTGACACCAGCCATGGACCTCGAGACCATCCTGTAAGGGGGAAGCTTTATCCAAAAGCAGCATGACGACACAACCCAAGGCTCACCCCCACTCGCAACCCCCCACACCCCGGCTCGCACCTCTTCGCCCCCTCCCCCAAGGCCCCGCCCCACTCGCACCTCTTCTCCCTCTCCTGAGGTTGCTGCCGCTCAGGCCTCTTCGCCCCCTCCCCCAAGGCCCTCCCCACCAGCCACTCGCGCCTATTCACTCCCTTCTCTGCCCTGAGCAGTGGGCGGAGGGGTTCTCGGGGGAAGAGGCGGGGCAGGAAGAGGAGCAGCGTGGGCGAGGCCACGGGGGATGAGGACGAGTGGGAGAGGGCCTCAGGTAGGAGCGTGGGCAGGGTTACAGCCTGGACCCCCTTTCAGTGGTGGCGCTCCAAAGGCGGCGGACCGGCGTGCCTCCAGAGGGAGCTGCGCTGCATCCTGTTTGTGGAGGCTGCTACACCAGCCCTGTAGTTTCTGGGTGTGGCACTGAGCCGGGAAGGAGCATGCAAATGCAGATTTTCTTTTCTCAGGAGATGGGGAATGGAGAGATGCTCGAGCAAGAAACCTTTCTGTACTTGAGGGGCAGGGGTATGTGATGGGATGTCCCCATCCCCCTGACAGCAAGCATAAAGAGTGCCAGTAGGCCCCCCGCAGAGCATGCTCTGCCGGGAGAAGGGGAGCTGGCTGCAGAGCAGGGGGAGGCTGCTAAGAACTGCTAGGGAGCCCAGCTTGAGTCCAGTCTTCACTTCCTCTGCCACCCTTGTTTAGGGCAGACAGACACTGCAGCCCTGAGAGGGGCTCTGGGCGGCTGCCCTCCTCAGGTCCAGCTATAGGGCACTGATGGAGCAGCAACACGGACTGGAGGTAATTGAACTCAGAAAGGACCCTGGGAGTGAGCTCAACTCCCATGGAGAACAGTGAGCTTAACCGGGAGTGGGGGTCCCAGAGGGGTCCAGGGCAAGAGACGCAAAGAGACCTCTCTCAGGTTGAGAGTCAGCTGACTGCAAACATAGGAGTATGTTAAACAGAAGCTACTGTAGTTGGACATTTTTAAATCACCCGGTCCAGATAATTTGCATCCAAGAGTTTTAAAAGAGCTGCGGAGGATCTCTGTGACCATTAATGTTGATTTTCAGTAACTCTTGGAGCACTGGGAAAGTTCCAGAGGACTGGAAGCTAATGTTGTCAAAATATGCAAGAAGGGCAAACGGGATGGCCCAGGTAATTGTAGGCCTCTCAGCCTGACACTGATCTTGGGGAATATAATAAAAGCGTTGATATAGGACTCGGTTATTAAAAAAAATTAAAGGAGGGTAATTAATGCCAATGAACAGGGGCTTATTGCAAATACAGGTCTGTCTCATCTTACGCGCATTTAACATGCGCGATTTCGGCTTTGTGCGGTCGGCAAAAACACAACAACAAAAAAAGAGAAAAAAAGCAATGTATGTACTGTGTATGTAGTGTGGGCGATTCCGCCCGCCATTAAAGTCAATGGGATTTCGACTATACGCAGTTTTCGCTTTACGTGCTAACCGCGGAACGTAGCCCCAGCGTAAGATAAGACAGACTTGTAGATCTTGTCAAGCTAATTTGATATCTTTGTTTTGATGAGATGACAAGTTTGGTTCATAAAGGTTGAAGTGTTGATGCAATATACTTAGACTTCTGTAAGGCATTTGGCTTAGTACTGCATGACATTTTGATTAAAAAACTAGAACAATACAAAACTAATGTGACACACATTAAGTGGATTAAAAGCTGGCCAGCTTAGGTCTTCAGGGAATTGTCACTGAACAGGGGTGATTATGGTGGGTCCCTGCTGGGATTAGTTTGTCCCTACACTACATAAGCTTATCAGTGACCTTGAAGAAAACGTAAAATCATCACTGATAAAATTTGCAAGTGACACAAAGATTGGGGAAATGGTAACCAATGAATAGGGCAGATCACTGATACAGAGAGATCTGTATCGTTTGGTAAACTAGATACATGCAAACGATAATTTTAATAGCCCAAATGTTTGGTTGTACAAAGAATGTAGGCTGTACTTATACGATGTGTGACTCTATTCTGGGAAGCAGGGATTCTGAAAAGGACTTGGGATCATGGTGGGTAATCAGCTGAGCATGAGGCTCATGTACAACTCTGGCCAAAAGGGCTACTATGATCCTTGGATGTATAAACAGGGGAATCTCAAGTAGGTGTAGGGAGGTTATATTATCTCTGTATTAGGCACTGGTGCAACCTGGCTTTTCCATCAGATCAGAGAAGGGCTCAGTAAAGGCAAAACATGGGAGCCCTTACATGTTTCCCGCACTAAATAGTTATCAAACTTTCTTTATCAAACTGGGAGGGTCCCGCAGGGGTCAGTCCTGGGTCCGGTACTAGTCAATACTGTCATTAATGACTTGAATAATGGAGGGGAGAGTATGCGTTTAAAATTTGTGGATGGCATCAAACGGGGAGGGGTTGCAAGTACTTTGGAGGACAGAATTTGAATTCAAAATGACCTTGACAAATTGGAGAACTGGTCTGAAATCAACAAGATGAAATTCAGTAAAGACAAGTGCAAAAATATTACCTTGAGGAAGGAAAAATCAAATACACTACAAAATGGGGAATAACTGGCTACGTGGTGATACTGCTGAAAAGGATCTGGGAGTTATAGCGGAACACAAACTAAATATGTCAACAATATGATGCAGTTGCTAAAGAGGTTAATCTCATTCTGTGGTGTACTAGGAGGAGTATCATATGTAAGACTTGGAAGGTAATTGTCCTGCTCTACTCAGCACCGGTGTGCTAGTGTCCAGTTCAGGGTACCACCCTTGGAAAGATGTGGACAAATTGAGAGAGAGTCCAGAGGAGGGCAACAAAATGATAAAAGGTTTTAGAAATCCTGACATATGAGAGGTTTAAAAAAAACTGGGCATGTTAAGTCTTGAGAAAAGAAGACTGATGGGGGAACCCTCAGTCTTCCAATATGTTGAGGGGTGTTATAAAGAGGACTGTGATCAATTGTCTGCAGGTCCACTGAAGGCAGGACAAGACGCAATGGGCTTAGTTTGCAGGAAGGGAGATTTAGGTCAGATATTAGGGAAAACTTGTTAAGTATAAGGATAGTTAAGCTTGGAACGGGTCTCCAAGGCAAGCTGTGGGATCCCCATCACTGGAGGGTTTAAGAACAGGTTGGACAAACCTGTCAGGGATGGTTTAGGTTTACTTGGCCCTGCCTCAGCATAGGGGGCTGGACTTGATGACCTTGCAAGGTCCCGTTCAGCCCTATATTTCTATGATTCTATCCTATGGCAATGGAGGCAGAAGGAGGACATAGAGACAGAAGGCAGTAGAGCGATATCACCTCTCCAATCCCTCTGGCAGGTTCAGGGTTCAAACTGCTGGAAGGACAGATTGATTCCTTGGTCTAGGAGAGTCTCACTGGCGTGGAGCAGTAAGAAAGCTTGGTCCACATGGGAAATGGGTGAACTCTGCCTCGTTATAAAAGCCTTCTTCTCGGAGGGAGCTGGAGCAGGAAGGGGCTGTTTCTCTGAAGCCTCCTTCAGAGGCCCTTCTCAGAGCTTGCTCTTGAACCAACTGGCTGAGGGAGCCAGTGGAAAGCTGCAGGCAGAGGCAAGATTAGGTGTCTGAGCTGGGAATAAGTGAAGTTGTTTAAAGCTCCTAGAGGATTGGGAATGAGGATCTCCCTCCTGTTCCCAACGGGCCTCAGGGAAATAATCTTTATTAGGAACAATGTATTTTAGGAGATTTTAAAGGCACTAGCCTAATTTGTGTGACTTTTATTTTGCCCAATAAGTACCTGTGCACAAGGTAGTGTGGCTCTTAGATTATTCTTAGACTTTCAGCAATACGCAGGGTCATGCCCCAAATTCAGGGATGGGAGACTTTCCCCAGAGGAAGTTGGTACATGGACAGAACCTCAGGGAGAACTTTGCAAGGAAGCGGCTCTATGTGGGCACGGTACAAATTTCAAATTTGGGATTCAAGGAATGCCTCAAGGGGATCAGGTCAATAAGTGTGCTTGGGGCATGACCCTGAATCAGAAAAGGGAGAATCCCCCAAAAGACAGGGTCAGACTCTCGGCCCAGGGCACAGCCCCAAATTCAGATTTGGATTACTTGCATTGAGGATTTGGTGCCTTGCCTTTGGGATTTGACTCCAATCACAGCTGTGCAGAGGGACCTGCATTCTCCCCACCAGGGTAGTTAGGTAACAGTGTGGGGAGGAGCTCTATATTCCTCTCTGGAAACTCTTTAACTGATTGTTTTTATTGCTTCAGTTCCTAGCAGATAATAAATTTCATTTAACGTTCAGTCTGGTTGGAAACTTAGTCTCAGATCCCCTCCCTGCATCTAAATAGAAAGCAATGCAACCATCCAGTAATTAGAGCCAATTAGTGGCAGGCTTCACACTCTGCATCAGGAGGAGGGCAGTAGTAAGAGACAGAAATCTCAGTTATTTAGGGCTCACATTCCCTTCCATCCCCTCAGAGGGCAATGAGACCAGCACACCAACTAATTAACAGCCGGAGACTGGGGGACAGTGTAAACCAGGAGCTGAGGAGCACTCAGCTCAGACAGTGAAATCCGCTAGGTGCTGCAGGCACGCAGCGAGACGAACATCCTGGGTGAAGAAGGATGATACATAGGGCTGTACTAGAGGACAGAGCAATTCAGTGCAATAACCACCTAGTATCACCCAAAAGTGGGGGCATAGGAGGTTTGCAGAACAAATGCAGAGTAAAGAAAAGGACAACGGGACTGAATGGGATTGAGAATCCCGACATAAGGACGGGATAGCTCAGTGGTTTGAGTATTGGCCTGCTAAATCTAGGGTTGTGAGTTCAATCCTTGAGGGGGCCATTTAGGGATCTGAGGCAAAAATCTGTCTGGGGATTAATCCTGCTTTGAGCAGGGAGTTGGACTAGAGACCTCCTGAGGTTCCTTCCAGCCCTGATATTCTATGATGAGACACAGGGGAGATTCTGCTGTCAGTGCTGTTCTGTTACATCAAATTATCTGTTACTCGCACACTCTAGGAGCACCCACCTTTACCCAGTTCCTAGGGCTCAGGCGTAACCCTCTTTGCAGGACCTTTTACCAGTGAAAGAGCCTGACAAAGTAATATCCTCATCCTCTATTTATTAACAATTACCAAGCAGAATACACGTGCTAAGCATACAATGCTTTGCTCACCAAGCCTGATCAGGCAGGCGGACTTTCCCTGTTGGCCAGGCAAGGTCAGTCTCATCTGGATTCTTGTTGCTGCACATCACGGCCGTGCAGAGGATTCTTAGCAGCTTTTATCTTAGGCTGTGTCTTAGAGGCAAGTTCTTCATCCAGGTCTTTCCTTATTCTTCTTCTGTCCCTTCTGCTGGTCTCCTTCTTGAACCCCAGTTTATATAGTGAAACTTGAATCCTGCTTAGCTGTATCTTAACCAGTCATTTTACTACAATTTTACTAACCAATCCTAACATAGTGTAACAAAATTCTCTAACCAAGCATACCCCACCACCTTAATTAATTTACACCTAGCAAAATTAATGTAACAGAAACAATCAAAGAACTAGACAGATCATACAGACAAACAATAGAGAAGTGGGGACCATAAAGATAAAGCAATACAAAAATGAGGATTTCACAGCCACAACTATTAAGTGATTTCTTGCCAGACAGGATGCTATCAAACGAACTTTTCTTTAACCATCTTAAGATTTGTTTCTTTATCTGGTAATGGTGGGTGCTGTTAGGACAGGAGCCTTCTTCACAGCCCAATATTACATTGTTTTAATGTAATTTAGATGGAATGTGAGGATGGGACTTTCTGCTTCTTGGCTAATGGCTGCTGCTCTCCTAATATGGCTTCAGACAAAGGCCTTAGGCCTTACCATATTGCTACAGGAAAAGGCCTGATCCTTACTGTGACGGGTTGGACCCGCCTGCTGAGCCTCCCCTGCACAATCAGCCTGGGTTCCCTCTTCCTGCTTTGCTGAACTAGGCACTTCGGCCTCTTGCAGCCCACACACAGGTAGGGCCACACCCCGCTGCAGACAGACTGAAGTCAGCTCTGTGTGAGAGGGCTCCCCCAGCACTCACATGCCCACCCCTTTTGGGAGACAAACCCCAAATACTACTGTCTTGCACTGTAGAGAAATATTTGTACAGCGCAAGCTCCTAAAATTCGCCCTCTTGCTCCATATGAAGAGAGATGTGCCCGGCTTCTTGCCCCCCACCCCCAGTTAGAAATTACATAAACTGGGTTTAAAATATAAACATGTTTATTAACTACAAAAGATGAATTTTAAGTGAATATAAGAGATAACAGAACAAAGCAGATTACTGACCAGATAAAGCAAAATATGCAAGCTAAGCTCAATATACTTAAAAAACAGGTTACAAAATCATGAGGTGTATTTGTGGCACCTTAGAGACTAACAAATTTATTTGAGCATAAGCTTTCGTGGGCTAAAACCCACTTCATTGGATGCATGCAGTGGAGAATACAGTAGAAAGATATATATACACAGAGGACATGAAAAAATGGGTGTTGCCATACTAACAGTAACGAGAGTAATCAATTAAGGTGGGCTATTATCAGCAGGAGGGAAAAAAACCTTATGCTCAAATAAATTTGAAAGTGCCACAAGTACTCCTTGTTCTTTTTGATGATACAGACTAACACGGCTACCACTCTGAAACAGGTTACAAAATGTTAATTCTCACCCTAAATGTTATTTTAGGCAGGTTGCAAAGTTTCTGTGGTTCAGAGTTCCAGTTATATTCCTTTTCAGACTGGACCCCTGTTTGTCTGGACTCCCCCCTGGCCTTCCCTTCAGGTGGCTTTAGCAGTCTTCCTTCTTGGGCAGACAGGCCATGGAGAGGAGGAGTCCCATTTGCCTTCCTCCCCACTCTTTAACGTTTACTCTTTAACGGGAATCCTTTGTTTACAAGTCGTCCCAGGTCATGTTTAATATCAGGTGACAAGACCACCTGACTCAGTACGATCACAGCATCCATGAGTCAGGGGCAGTATGGCGTGTCCGCAGGAAGGCCAAGCCTTTTCACAGTCCATTGTCCTCGCTGATGGGCCATCAGCCCTGTCTGGCTTTTCCATTGTCGGAACTGAAGTGTTGGCAGGGGGCGTCACCCAAAATAGCATAGTTGAAATACAGATACATAGTCAATATTCCTAACTTCAGATACAGAAATGAGACAGGCACACAGATTGGATAATCACATTCAGTAAATCATACCCTTTCCAACGATCTCACATGAGCCATCTGGCATATAGTATCTCAGTTGTGTCGCATTCATATCATAAGCATATTTTCATAAAGAATATGGCGTGAAACGTCACACTGACAGTAGGACGGACTGTCTAGGTCAGATCACAGAGATGAGCGATGGCAGAGATCCGCCCAGGGAAGGACTGTGGCCTGTAGTTACTACATTGCTCTTATAACGATTAGTTTAATACCAGCAATGTGCTCACTGTTGTACAGAGCGCAGCACTGGAGACCGTTCTTGGCCTAAAGCGTTTGCAGCCTAAGTGACAGATGTGGGGGAGGCAGGTAGGGGGCAGGACTCAGCAGCCCAAGAACTCACTCCCAGTTTGTCTTACACTGGAGCTTGAGCTTGTAGGAACGTATCAGCCGGCCACCTGAAGGGGTCAGGAAGGGATTTTCCACACCCCCCCCCCCGCTCCAGTGTGTGCTGGGTTTTTATCATCTCCTTCCTCTGAAGCATCAGGACAGGCCATGGCTGGAGATGGGACAATGGGCAAGGTGGGCCAGGGCTCTGAGGTGGCTCCGAGCATTCTCTCTCTCAGGTGCTTGGCTGGCCGAGTCTTGCTCACAAGCTCGGGGTGTAACTGATCGTCATGGTTGCGGTTGGGAAGGAATTTCCCCCCAGGTCCAATTGGCAGTGACCCTGGGAGTTTTCATTGTCCTCTGCAGTGTATGGGTGAGGGTCACTTGCCAGCATTATCTTGGTACTTCTCACTTAATCATTACTCTGCCATTGCAATGGCCTCAGGCCTTGATGCACCTTGGTCCTTCCTGTTCTCTGCCAGAGGCATTGCCACTCCCCTGGGTGCTGCACTGCATTGGTCTCTTTTTGGTTTAGGTTTAGTGTGCGGGTGCTGGCTGGTGATTGTGACGGGTTTGGTCACAGAGACTCCCCTCAAGACTGTCACTCGATGAGCTGGGATACCACTGAGAACAACCCTCCTGCCAGAACAGGCACCCCTCCACTCCTGTCTTGCTGAGTTAGACACTCCAGTCAGCTCCAGCACAGACCCATAGACTGGGCCACACATAAGAATGGTCTGACACAGTATGGCCAAGGGTCCATCCAGCCCAGTATCCTGTCTGCCGACAGTGGCCAATGCCAGGTGCCCCAGAGGGAGTGAACCTAACAGGTAATGATCAAGTGATCTCTCTCCTGCCATCCATCTCCACACCTCTCTGCAGTTTATTGAAACGGAGATTCACTCAGCCCAGGGGATTCTCAGTTAACAGGGACTTTCCCAACACTCAATGTTCAGCCTTTCTGGAAGCCTAAACCCCAGATTAAGTTTTATACAGAGTACAACGGATTTTACAGGGTAAATTAATAAATTGTTCACCCTCTATAACACTGATAAAGAGATATGCACAGGTGTTTGCACCCCCAGGTATTAATCATTTACTCTGGGTTTATTAATAAATCCTACTTTTTATACTTAATAAAATCACTTTTGTTTAAGTTGTTTCAAGTAATAGCAGACCGAACAAAGTCAGTCACCAAGCAAAATAAAACAAAATACACAAGTCTAAGCCTAATACATTAAGAAACTGATTACAGGTAATATCTCACCCTCAAAGGAGTTCCAATAAGCTTCTTTCAAAGACTAGACTCCTTCCTAGTCTGGGCCCAATCCTTTCCCCGGTAGAGTCCTTGTTAGTTCCAGCAGACATCTCAGGTGTGTGAAAAATCTCTGTCCTTGTCTCCATGGGTCCCACGTTTCCTGGTGGATTTCGCTAGCCTCAGAGGCTCACTGTGACCCTCCATGTAGCCCTTCTCTCTCTAGAGACAAGGGTCACAGCCTACTGAGCCATTTTCATCATAAGCCAGCAAGGGAGGTGAGGAGAAACTATCCTCCCTTGCACAGTCTCTGTTGTCTCCCAGTCTCAGTGATTAATCAGGGGGGAGCCTGGACCCACCCTCTATTCCGGGCTCCAGCCCAGGGACCCTAATAGTATCAGCTATGGTAGCTGACCTTTTAGAAACAGGACACGTACAATTCCCTGGGTTACTTCCCCACAGCAGCCCCCACTTCCTCAAGCTCCACTTCACCCTTACCTCAGGGTCTCCTTCCTTGTGCCTGATATGGTGTATACAGCTCAGTCTCTCCAACAGCCCAACTTCCTCCCACAGCTCCTGACATGCACCCACCTGACTAACTGGGAGGCTTTTAACTAGTTTCAGCCAGCCCCTGATTAGCTTCAGGTGTCTTGATTAACCTGGAGCAACTGCTATTTGGTTACCATGGTAACAGGGATTTGTTTAGCCTGGGGCTAACATACCTGTTTCTCACTACTTTCCTATAGCCATCTGGCCTTGCCCTGTCACAGTTGGTAAGCAGGGGTTTTCTCATGACTGGCAGCCCCTTTTTTCCTGTTCCACCCCCTTTTATAGCTTTGGCATAAGGCGGGAATCTTTTGTCTCTGTGGGTCCCCACCCCTCCTTCTAAATGGAAAAGTACCAGATTTAAGATGGATTTCATTATTAGGTGACATGGTCACATGTCACTGTAAGACCCCCTAGTCTCTATTCCCCATGGGCTGGCCCACACGTACACAGGAAAACTTTCAAGTAATTAAGGCCATTTACAACTAATTGTTTCTGGAGCACCCTTAATGGCCTCCACTTAATATGTTTATATCAGTGATACAAGTTTATATCTTATCCTCCTAACTCCAGACATAGAAATAATACATGCAAACAAATAGGATGAACACACTCAGTAGATTATAAACTTTCTAATGATACCTTACAAGAGACCTTTTGCATAAAGCATATTCCAGTTACATCATATTCACAATCATATTTTCATAAAGCATATGGAGTGCAACATCACAGAGATACCAAGAGAGGGTTATATCCACTGCACCTTTTCCTAGGCCCTCTTTATTCCATCAGAGAGAATCCCATCCCTGGTCACTCCCCTTCTAAGATAGGGCTGAAGGTTCCTTTGGAACCAAAGATCTGGATCAGGGGGTGTGGCAAAGTGAGAGTTTTCTGTAATATTTTTAGGAATGATTTGCATGGCAGTGACTTACCTCAACTGGTGGTGTACCCAGTGGGTGCAGAAGGGTTAAAATGCTCATGGGGCAGAGCAGGAGACATGAGGTGTTTGCAGTCATGTAACTGTCTGGGGCGGCATGAATGGGTTGTTCAGGGCTGGCTAGAACCAGCCCATATCAATGGAGAATCCGGAATGACAACAGGAACCCCAGAAACTGAGCAACTGACACCTAACACTGGGAAGCTCTGCCAAGTGGAAAACGTGGACTCAGCAGGACTTTGCAGGAGGAGGACAATGGACCGAGAGGTGTCAGAGGTGAAAATACAGGAAACTCTCACCTGGGATTGACAGATAAAGGGACAGACACAGAGAAAGGAAACCAAGATGGTTCCTACAGCAGCATAGCTCAAGGGAACCCTGCTTTAGCCAGTATGGACTGTGTCCTAACCTTTATTTCTCGATGGTGTGACGAAATGGGAATCTTTCATAAAATTTTTATGGGTCCTGTTTATGCCTCAGTTCCTGCTATATGTTGCATTGCTCCATCCCAGTGGGTGGGAAAGGACAGTTTGCTTTCAGAGCAGGCAAAGAAACACAGGTGTGGGTGTCACCCAGCTATCAATGGAGCATCTGAGAAGACAATGGCAAATCCAATCACCAGACAATTGACACCTAGCAACCAATATCCCTGAGGAAGGAGGGTGAGCAACATTCCCCAGCTGGAGAACAAAGGGCTGGGAAGGCGAGAGATGGGGGATCAGAGTTGGCCGACAGAAGGAGTAGGGGCTGAGAACAAAGGGATGGGAAGGCGAGAGATGGGGGATCAGAGTAGGACGCCAGAAGGAGTAGGGGCTGAGAACAAAGGGATGGGAAGGCGAGAGATGGGGGATCAGAGTTGGCCGCCAGAAGGAGTAGGGGCGGAGAACAAAGGGCCGGGAAGGCGAGAGATGGGCGATCAGAGTTGGGCGCCGGAAGGAGTAGGGGCTGAGAACAACGGGCCGGGAAGGCGAGAGATGGGGGATCAGAGTAGGACGCCAGAAGGAGTAGGGGCTGAGAACAAAGGGATGGGAAGGCGAGAGATGGGGGATCAGAGTAGGACGCCAGAAGGAGTAGGGGCTGAGAACAAAGGACCGGGAAGGCGAGAGATGGGGGATCAGAGGTGGCCGCCAGAAGGAGTAGGGGCTGAGAACAAAGGACCGGGAAGGCGAGAGATGGGGGATCAGAGGTGGGCGCCGGAAGGAGTAGGGGCTGAGAACAACGGGCCGGGAAGGCGAGAGATGGGGGATCAGAGGTGGCCGCCAGAAGGAGTAGGGGCTGAGAACAAAGGACCGGGAAGGCGAGAGATGGGGGATCAGAGTTGGCCGCTGGAAGGAGTAGAGGCTTTCACCTGGTGTCTGACCAAGGAGATGAGACAGAGGGAGATATACAGAACTTGGACACTGAGGGTCCATACAGCTTGGTTGGGCTCTGGATGACCAGAATTGGCCATGCTTTAACCTACAGTTCTCTAGGCTACCCAAAGGACGTCCTGTGCTGTGGGCCAGTGAACTAATAAACCTGACTGTTTTGACCACACTGTTTGAGTGTCACTGCAAGTGCCTGACGAAGTGCATTAATCCCCGAAGAGTGGCCAAGCCTCCATCGGGGTCTGTCTCAGTGGGACTCGCTGAATGGAGCTCATGGTATGACGCAGGGGTCTGCAGGTCCAGAGGTCTCGTCTCAGGGCAGGAGGCAGTGAAGTTGTGTGGTTTATCCTGGACGAAGAGTGAGACCCCTAGGGGGTCTGTCACATTGAAGGGTTCCCCCTAGAGACTGTTGTAAATCTGGGGGCATGGCCCCGATCCTGTGGGCCCGTGCGAGATGGTAATCTCAGCACGTCCTGATGCTGTGTTCCTGTTGGCTAATAAACCTTATTCTGCTTTGAAAAGGCTGTATGATGTCACTGCAAACACTTGCTGAGGTGCATTGATCCCTGAAGATAGGGTGACCAGATGAGGGGAAGAAAATATCGGGACACATGGGGGGCGGGGGGGCTGAGCAAAAAAAAAAAAAAGCCGAGTGAGTCCCGGCTGCTGAGCAAAAAAACAACAAAAAACCCACAGTGCTGCCTGCGGATATCTCTGTCTCGCGTCCCGACCAAAGATCGGTTGGGATGCAGGACAGAGACCGAAATATCGGGATGGTCCCGATAAAATCGGGACGTCTGGTCACCCTACCTGAAAAAGATGACAGCCTCGGAACTGGAGTCTGGCTCAGATGGACTTGCTGGGCTGTGTGGCCTGTCCGTAAAGAAGAGTGGGACCCCTTGGGGGTCTGATGCAATAAATGGACACCTCCAAGGGAGCATTTAAAAGCCAGGGCACAGCACAGAACTTGTGGATCTAGGACAGGAGGTTTTTGGATTCAGCCTCACTGCCATCCAGGATGGAGTCTGCGGCTCCCCCCAAGGACTCTTCGTACTCTATGCATCAAGCTTGGCCTTCCTGGCATCCACCTTCAGTATCAGGGACTTTGGTACAAGCCTCTCAAATGGTGTTTAAACTCCCACGTCCTTGGACATTTTCATGGGACTTCACTGCCTGAATTGTGGGGGAAAACAGCAGTACTAGTCCAGGCTCCACCCACAAACCATGCTCCGTTCTCTCTCTCGAGAGAGCTCACAGCAGACCGTACAGACGTTCAACATGCTTGCTTTGCGGTGTCCTTGGGTCTTAGCTCCCCTGCGGTGAGATCCAGATAGAACCAAGTACTCTGCTGGGCTTCCCAGGCCTGGCTGTCCCTCCGTGGGGCGTGGCTGGCCCTTATGCCCTGCTCCTCCCCTTTTGGCTGCTTGGCTCCTGCTGGCAGTTTAGAAAAATACAAGTGCTGGTACTGTTTCAGGTCGTGTACGCAGCCAGACAGCACATACTCATGGCACTAAAATGTGAGGTCAATATCAGGCTGTGCAAATCATTATAGTCTGATCATCCCTCTGCTTTTTGATAATTAGTGTTCATGCTATTAGGCTTTAGAGATAATGATCCATTGAGATGAGGGGGGAGGCTCCGCTCTGGGGGCTGCTATTTCAGGGTGTCTATAGATTAGGGGGAAACACTGCATTTGTTTAACACTTTCCAGGTTATTTTCACAACCATAAGGGCTGAAAACATAATCTTTTTTTTTTTTTTTTTTTAAAGCGTAAATTCAGGAGAAATATCCTGGGTCATTGAGCCTGCCCATCTTGACCCCTTTGCAGCCCATTTATTCTCCTTTATCCTTAAGGAAGCTGTTCTCCATGGGCCGAGAGTTCCAAAAGATCTTTCCTCTTTTCCATGGATGGGCACCTCTACAAAGAGATCCTGCTCTAGAGAACACTGGGTGCTTTCAGTGTTGCCCCAGATAGGATGAAGATCTGGTTGCCTAACAGACGCCCTCTTACTGGACCGCAGCAAATATCTGTATGGTTCTCCAGACTCAGTGATCCCCCGTGTGATCAAGAAATCTAATAGAACAAGGCTCACATTCTTTTGTTGCCCCAAATGGAGCAAGATATTTTTGGTACTTGGGGCATCTGTACCTAGCAGGGGAGTCACCTTTCTCTTCTCGTCTCTTCTGAACCTTCTGTCTCAACACCAAGGACAAACACATCAGTCAGATTTGAAGTCTCTGCTGTTAGAGGCTTGGTTCATATGCTCATGATCTTGTGTGCCCATGATCTTGGGAGATCAAATTTTCTCATAAGAGTTCCTCTTGTTACTGTTGCAGAGTTAGAAGCCTTCAACTGGAGAACTCTATGTAGCCAAATAGAAGACTTTCTATAGGGGCAGCACAGGATATATACCAGCAGTTCTCAAACTTTAGCAACCCGAGGACCCCCATTTTGATTTAAAATTTTTCGCAGACTCCCAAGCCGGCTTCTAATTTTCCTCAGGGATGCTCAACCCCCGCTCAGCCTCAGGCCCCACCCCACTCCACCCCTTCCCCCAAGGCCACACCCCAGCCCCACCTCTTCCCACTCCTGCTCCACCTCTGCCCCTCCTCTGCCCCCTCCCCTGAGCGCGCCCTGTCCCCGCTCTTCCCCCTCCCTCCCAGTGCCTCCTGAACGCCACTGAACAGCTATTCTGTGGCATGCAGGAGAAACTGGGAGGTAGGGGGAGAAATTGATCAGCAGGGCCAGCGGCCCCGGACATGACTCGCTGATCCCCTGGAGCCGGACATGACTCATGGACCCCCGGAGTACCCTTGCGGACCCCCAGGGGTCCCCAGACCCCAGTTTGAGAACCGCTGATATATACCACTTCTGTAAGGACCTGTTCCAGACATTTTTGACTAATTACTGTGCTCTCTCTCACTAAACCGTCTTAAAGGTCATCTGCCCTCCAGAGCTACATATCATGCTTCAATACAGGTGTTACCCGGGGTTCTTTCAACCCAAAGCTCTTGGTAACTTTTACTCTGTGCGAGGAGGTGTCAGGAAATAAATCAGGGGAGACACGGGCCGTCCGACCGATAGATGGCTGGCACAAACAGGACAACACAAGAGTGCTTTCACTTAAAGCTAAACTTTACTTAGTCTCAAGCACTTACACACGTCCGCAACAGGTTAGTAACACACCCCCAACCCTCGATAATTACCGAAGCTGAGTGTGGCTCTCGAGTGGCACAGCGGCAGCCCGCCTGCCGGTGGGGAACACAAGATGCATCCAGAGGGAGAGACCAGTCCTGAAGAGTCCCCCAAAGGAGTCCCCTTATTTATACATTAGTAATAGAATGACATGTCCCTTAAAGAAAACTTATCAAGCAAACAGTTCCAATGGGCAAGCAAGAGGCTGCTTCTGATTATTGATTAACCAGGTGTGGATTTTTCCAGAGCCTGCAGCCTTAAGACTCCAATAGATATTCCTGCTCTTTTAAAATGCATGTATCAGCGACTGCAATACAATTCTTATCAGGAAGGACGCGGGGTCAAGCTGCCCTTTCTGTGGCACCCCAAAACCCCCTCCCCTCCTGCCTTGGTCAAGCTGAGACTGCTTGTAACAGCTTGCTGACTAGGCTGTCTTTAACAATAAGCCAGAGTGGTTTCAAGCACTTTACTGGTTTGCCAAAATCTGCCCGTACACAGGGAGCCTCTGAATCTGTACAGACCACTGTCAAGATGTCTCAAAAGAGACTATCTGATGTTTCCCACTTGTGCATGAGCAGGTGCCTTCGTATTAACCAAGCTAATGAACTCCCTGCTGAAGACTCTGGGAAAGTGTTCTTTCTGTTACTGTCCCTAAAGACTGGAACCCCTGGGCTGAGGCAAGCTCTAGGCACTAGTGGTTGACCTGCCGTATACCGACATCCATTAGATTAAGGTGGTATTATGTCCTCATCCATTACCTACATCAGACTATTAATTTGCCTATTATCTTCCCCAAATGTCACCCACTCCCAGGGGAGATCAGATTTCACACTTTAGCTATGAAGGAGACCCTTAGGTCCAGGTCTACAAAGGGATTTAGGAATTGTAACACCTATGTTTCAGGCACTTAGCCTCCCAGTGGAGGTCACAAACCCTGGGTTAAGCACCTGGGATCCCTCTATAGTGCAGAGGGAGAGAGAGGCTCCTGAGCATGGGATCCACAAAAGCCAGCACACTATGCAGGGAGTCACCTAAACTAGCCAATAGCAGATGTTGTCACGGAGTGTGAGGGAGACAAGGCCCAGCACCCCCGGCTTCCTGCGATTCCCCATGACTCTCAGCCAGCCAGTAAAACCGAGGGTTTATTTAGACGACAAGAACACAGTCCACAACAGGTCTTGCAGGTACCGACAACAAGACCCCCTCAGTTAGGGCCATCTTGGGGTGAAACGGGGGGCCAGAGTCCCATTGGGAGGCCAGAGCCCCATCGGAAGGCCAGAGCCCCATCTGGGCTCCCCTCCATTTCCCCAGCCAGCTCCAAACTGAAACTCTCCAGCCCCTCCTTTCTGGCCTTTGTCTCTTTCCCGGGCCAGGAGGTCTCCAACACCTTTAGCTATCCCCTTGCAGGGGGGAAGGGCCCCGGCCATTAGTTGCCAGGAGACAGAGTGCCGGCCATTTATGCACACTGGCCCTTTGCTCTGCAACAATCTCACCCCCTAGAGACTTAAGAACTGCATAGGGGAAACTGAGGCACCCCTACAGTATTCAGAGGAAACATTAAGAACAGTCCCACTTCGTCACAGATGTGTCCCAAGACCCACCCCTCACTGGGACTTAGGTGACTATCTCTGCTTGGGATCCACAGCTGGAGACAGGCATCTGTGCCATTTCTCGTAAGGACAGTGGTAGGTGCACACCTATCTCCCAACAAAACAAGGGGGTGGCCTCCCCTGTCATCCTTTGCCCAGTGGTTAGGGAACTCAGCCAGGAGGTGGGAGCCCCCAGTTCAGTTTTGCCCTCTGCCCAATGAGGTGAAGGGACTTGAACATGGGTTTCTCCTACCTCTCAGGTTGAGTGCCCTAACCACCAGACTATAGCTTCACTCTTCCTTGCTGTCTCTGGCCCACTCCATATTTAATTATTTATATAGAGTGGAACACCGGCAACAGGAGAAAGTGAGAGAAGTCCACATCAGAATATCCCACACTCCAGTGGCTTGTGTATTCCTGTTAACTGTTTCTAAACCGTTAAACTAGCATCCTAAAGATGCTAAGAAACAGTATTATGTAAAGTAATAAGAACAGCCTAATTGGGTCAGACCAATGGTCCATCTAGTCCAGTATCCTGTCTCTGACACTGGCCAGTGCCAGGTGCTTCAGAGGGAGTGAACAGAACAGGGCAATTTATCAAATGATCCATCCTCTCTTGTTCAGTCCCAGTTTCTAGCAGTTTAGGGACACCCAGGACATGGGGTTGCATCCCTGGCCATCTTGGCTAATAGCCACTGATGGAGCTATCCTCCATGAACTAATCTAGTTCTTTTTTGAACCCAGTTGTACTTTTGGCCTTCACATCCCCTGGCAGTGGGTTCCACAGGTTGACTGTGCATTGTGTGAAGAAGTACTTCCTTATGTTTCTTTTAAACCTCCTTTTTATTAATTTCATTGGGTGACCCTAGGTTCATGTGTTATGAGAAGGAGTAAATAACACTTCTTTATTCACTTTCTCCACACCATTCATGATTTTATAGCCCTCAATCATATTATCCCTTAGTCGTCTCTTTCCCAAGCTGAACAGTCCCAGTATTTTTAATCTCTCCTCTTATGGAAGCTGTTCCATACCCCTAATCATTTTTGTTGCCCTTCTCTGTATTTTTTTCAATTCTAAATCTTTTTGTGAGATGGGTGAACCAGAATTGTACACAGTATTCAAGGCATACCATGGATTTATAAAGAGGAATTACGATATTTTCAGTTGTATTCTCTATTGCTTTCCTAATGTTTCCTAACATTCTGTTGACTGCCGCTGTACTTTGAGCAGATGTGTTTAGAGAACTATACACGACTCCAAAATCGCTTTATTGAGTGGTAACAGCTAATTTAGACACCATCATTTTGTATGTGTAATTGGGATTATGTTTTCTAATGTGCATTACTTTGCATTTATCAACACTGAATTTCATCTGCCATTTTGTTCCCCAGTCACCTAGTTTAGTGAGAGCTCTTTGCAGTCTGCTTTGGACTTAACTATCTTGATTAATTTAGTATCATCTGCAAATTTTGCCACCTGTTTTCTTCTTTCTCCAGATCATTTATGAATATGTTGAACAGCAGTGGTTCCAGTATGGAGCCTTGGGAGACCCTGCTATTTACATCTCTTCACTGTGAAAACTTACCATTTATTCTTACCCTTTGTTTCCTATCTTTTAACCAATTACTGATTCATGAGAGGATATCCTCTCGTGTCCCATGACAGCTTATTTTGTTTAAGAGACTTTGGTGAGGTACCTTGCCAAAGGCTTTTTGAAAGTCCACGTTCACTGTATTCACTGGATCACTTTGTCCGCATGTTTGTTTACACCCTCAAAGAATTCTAATAGATTGGTGAGGCATGATTTCCCTTTACAAAAGACATGTTGATTCTTCCCCAACATATTGTGTTCACCTATATGTCCAATAATTCTGTTCTTTACTATAGTTGCAACCAATTTGCCTGGTACAGAAGTTAAGCTTATTGAACTGTAATTGCCAGGATTGCCCCTGGAGCCTTTTTTAAAAACCGGCATCACATTAGCTATCCTCCAGTCATCTAGTACAGAGGCTGATTTAAGCGATAGGTTACATAACACAGTTAGTTATTCTGAAATTTAATATTTGAGTTCCTTTAGGACGTGGGTGAATACCATCTGGTCCTGGTGACTTATTACTGTTTAATTTATCAGTTTGTCCTAAAACCTCCTCTGTTGATACCTGAATCTGGGACAGTTCCTCAGATTTATCACCTAAAAAGAATGGCTCAGGTGTGGGAATCTCCCTCACATCCTCTGCAGTGAATTTATTTAATCTTTCTGCAATGCACTTGTCTTCCTTGAATGGTCCATTAGCACCTTGATCATCCAGTGGCGGCCCCACTGCTTGTTTGGCAGCTTCCTGCTTCTGATGTACTTAAAAAAAATTTGCTGTTAGTTTGTGTCTTTTGCTAGTTGCTCTTCAAATTCTTTTTTGGCCTGCGTAATTATACTTTTACACTTGACTTGCCGGAGTTTATGCTCCTATTTTCCTCAATATGATTGACTTCTAGTTTTTAGAAGGATGTCTTTTTGTCTCTAACTGCCTCTTTTACGCTGTTGTTTAGCCATAGTGGTGTGGGTTTTTTGGTCCTCTTGCTGCTTTTTGTTATTTGGGATGTACATATATTTTAAGCCTTTTTATGTTATTTTTACATACTTTCCATACAGCTTTCAGGCATTTTACTCTTTTGACTGTTCGTTTTAATTTCTGTTTAACTAGCCTTCTCATTTTTATGCATTTCCCCTTTTTGAGTTTAAATATTATTGTGGTGGGTTTCTGTGGTATTTTCTCCTCTACAAGGATGTTTAATTTCATTACATTATTACCAAGTGGTTCAGCTATATTCACCTGTTGGACCAGATTCTGTGCTCCACTTCAGACTAAATCAAGAATTGCCTCTCCCCCTGTGGATTCCAGGACTAGCTGCTCCAAGAAGCAGTCATTCATGGTGTCTAGAAATTTTTGCTCTGCATCCCATTCTGAGATGACACATTTTTATTGAGTTTTCTGTTTCTGTAGCCTCTAATCTCCCCGCGCATTTCATAATCACTGCCAACATTCTGCTCAGATGGTCGGTAGTATATTTCTACTGCTATGCTCTTTATTACTCAAGCATGGATTTTCTATCCATAAAGATTCTATGGTAGTTTTATTCATGTAAGATTTTTACTATATTTGACTCTATGCTTTCTTCTACATACGGTGCAACTCCCCCACCAGTGCAACTACTCTCTCATTCCTATATATTTTGTACCCTGATATTACCATGTTCCATTGATTATGATCATTCCACCAAGTTTCTGTGATGTGTGGTATATCGATATCATCATTTAGTACCAGGCACTCAAGTTCACAAACACTTATAAAATTTGTCAATATTTAGTTGTCTGTCTTCATGTGACGTAATTGAATGGGAACTTTTTTTCATTTGTCTTTTTCTCTTCAGTTTCTACCTGTACTTTATCAACATCTATCCTCCCCTCTTTATAGAGTATCCTCTTTAATAAATCCTCCTCTAAGGGATGAGTCTGGCCAAGCTGTGTGCTCCTCCAAACCTGCTGGCTTTCCCCCAGCCCTTAGTGTAAAAACTCTGTGACCTTTGTAATTTTACTTGCCAGCCATCTGGTTCCATTTTGGCTTAGGTGGAGCCCATCCTTCCCATATAGGCTCCTCCTTTCCCCAAAAGTGCCCTAGTTCCTAATACACCTAAATCCCTCCTCTGAACACGATCGTCTCATCCATGTATCGAGACCCTGCAGTTCTGCCTAACTGCTCCTGTGTGTGGAACTGGAAGCATTTCAGAGAATGCTACCGAGGAGTCCTGGAGTGTAATCTCTTTCCTAGCAGCCTACATTTGGCCGCCAAGACCTCTCTTCTACTTTTCCCTATATCGTTGGTACCCACATATACTACGACCACTGGATCCTCCCTTGCACTGTGCATAAGGCTATGTCGATGTGTCAAGAGGTCCACAACCTTTGCACCTGGCAAGCAATTCACTATGTGGCTCTCCTGGTCATCACAAATCCAACCACCTATTTCTAATCATCAAATCCCCATTACTATTTCTTCTACAGTTAGTAAAAATGATACTAAGGTGCGATTTAGAACTCTTATTACAGAGTTTTATTTATTTATTTTGTATAAGCAGCGGTTCGCTCCAGGGACTACAGCTTTGTACTGTACAAAGAGCACCAAGCTTTTGACCTGAGGCCCACTTATTACAGAAAAATTCCCGCCCCACTACTATGGCATGTCTTGAGTTGAAGCCTGAGTCTGGGAATGGGACCGAGTTGGATGAAAGGATTTCCTTAAATGGTGATTTCCAGGACACGAGGCCTTGCCGTTCTGTTGTGTGTTTTGTTTAAGTATTAACTATCCCTTCCCCTCTTCTCTGTATGGGGGTATCTGGCTGTTCATCGGTCAGTGATTTTGGGAACTATGCAAAATGCTTTCCTGTCCATCCAGAATTTGCTGTCTTTCCAGAATTGCCTGTTATACCCCGCACCTGGTTGCACATCCAAGGAATTACATAATGTGTGTGTTTGAGTGATGCCTTTCAGTGAGAGCACCTGAAGGGCTGGCTTTTCTTTTAACCCTGGCAGGGTGCCCCCCCTGCAGCGATGCGTCTGCTCAGCCAAGCAGCAACTCTGAGCAGCAGCAGAGCCCAACACAAAAGGGAAGACTCTGCTATACAGGTCTGTCGCATCTTAGGCGCATTTAACATGTGCGATTTCAGCTTTACGCGGTTGGCAAAAACAAGAAAAAAACAACAACAAAAGAGAAAAATAACAATGTAAATACTGTTTCTGTAGTGCAGGCGATTCTGCCCGCCATTACACTCAATGTAATTTTGACTATATGCGGTTTTCGCTTTACGCGCTGACCGCGGAACGTAACCCCAGCGTAAGATGAGACAGACCTGTACCGCCCCCCCAATAGCCTCCTTTATGTGTCTGCATGGCCCTCCCACTTCCCCAGGGGCAGGAGGAGGCTGGCTCTGTGCTGACCTTGGCTGAGGAGCGTTTGGTTTGAGGCAGGTCTTTTTCCAGCCACTGTTCTGGGACAGTGAATTTAAGAGGTCACTATCAGAAGCCATGGAAGGCCAGGGGGAACCTAGGGCCCCGGCACTGAGATCTTGAGGTGCAGCTCTGTGCACTGAGGGGCCTAGCTTGAGGTCGAGGGGAGAGGGCAGTGCAGAGGAGCTGGCCAGAGGCGAGGGAGCCCAAAGCATGGTGCTGAGAAGTTAGCTGGGAATCCTGCACTATACTCAGGGCCACCAGCTCAGGGCCTTTCATCACCTTTCCTGCTATTGCAGACAGCTGGCTGGTGACTGATGTTGACCAGAGGAAACCAAAAACCCCTCCCTACGTTTACAGCCGCCAAGGCAGACAGGAGGGCGGCCCTAGCAAGTCCAGGAGGCCTTGGGAACTGTGCTGCTGGGGCTGCAAAGCCCTTTGGGAGCCACCAGGCCTGGGCCCCTGGAATGCTTCCCCCTGTCCCCTTTCCCTGTCAGGCCCCTCTCCTCCTGTGTCCCATCCCCCCCTCTCTATGCCTCACCTTTCTCTGTGTGCCCCCCCTTCTCTCTCTGCCCCCTCGCTGCCAGGCTGTGTTAGTATTCCACAGCCAGCCCAGCCCTGGTTCCCGGCAGCCATTCACAAGAGCCTGCGGGGCGGGAGCTGGAGCAGAGACAGGGAGGAAACTCGGTTCTGCTGAAATAGGGAGGCTGGCTCAGCAAAGGGCTGGGGGGGGTTCCCATCATCCCCCCCCCCCCCCCCCCCCCCCCCTTCGTAGAGCAGGAGGGGCACAGAGTAAATTACAGAAACCTCAGCACAACGGGTGGGGCTGACATTCACCCTCCCCACCCCTATGCACTTCCCCCACCTCCCACATAAACCACCAGGACACTTCCCCCCACACCTCCCCTGGGCACTGCCCCCACCCACCTCCCCCACAAATCACCAGGCCCTGCCCCCCCCCCCGCACTGCCTCCCCCCACCCCTGCACTTCCCCCACCTCCCACATAAACCACCAGGGCACTTCCCCCCCACCTCCCCTGGGCACTGCCCCCACCTCCCCCACAAATCACCAGGCCCTGCCCCCCCCCGCACTACCTCCCCCCACCCCTGCACTGCCCCCGCCTCCCACACAAACCACCAGGCCCCGCCACCCCCGCACTGCCCCGCCACCTCCCCTGGGCACTGCCTCCACCGCTGCCCACATCAATACCCAGCACTGTTCTCCCAGCCCCTGTACCCAGCCCGTGAGCTTCCCCCCCAGTCCCCTCAATACCCGGGGCACTGCCCTCACCTCTGACAGTCCTCAGGCCCCGCTCCCACACAAACCATCACCCTGCCCTCCCCATGCCCAGCACAGCCCGCCAGCCCCAACCCCCAGGCACTGCCCCCAACACCGCGGCATTACCCCCCAGCCCCTGCACCAACCTCCTGGCCCTGCCCCCCAGCCCCAGCCCCCAGGCACCGCCCCCCAACACCCTGGCCCTGCCCCCCAGCCCCAACCCCAAGTCACTGACCCCCAGCCCCCAGGCACCGCCCCCAACACCGCGGCATTACCCCCCTGCCCCTGCACCACCCTCCCGGCCCTGCCCCCCCCCGCCGCCCCCCCCCCCCCCTCCTTCCCCCCCACCCACCCACCTCCCCGCCCCCCACCCGCCCCCCCCCCCCGCACCCCCCCCCCCCCCCCGACCGCCCGGCCGGGCAACAGGGGCGAGCCCCCGGGGCGCCCCCCCCCAACAACACCACCCCCCCCCCCCCCGCCACCCCGCCCCCCCCCGACCCCCCCCCGCCCCCGCGCCCCGCCCCCCCCCCGCCCCGCCCCGCCCCCCCCACCCCCCCGACCCCCCCCCGCCCCCGCGCCCCGCCCCCCCCCCCCCAAGCCCCCCCCCCCCCCGCCGGCCAACCCCGCCGCCCTCCACCCCCCACCCCGCGCCCCCCCCCCCCCGCCCTCCCCCCCCCCCCCCCGCGGCCCCCCCCCCCCCCCCTGCCCCCCCCCCCCCTCCCCCCGGCCCCCCCCCCCCCCCCCGCGGCCCCCCCCCCCCACACCCTGCCCCCCCCCCGCCCCGCCCCACCCCCCCCCCCCACCCACCACCCGCCCCCCCCCCCCGGCCCCGCCCCCAGACCCCCGCCGCCCCCGCACCACCCCCAACCCCCCCCCCCCCCCCCGCCCGGCCCCCCCCCCGCCCCCTTCCCCCCCACCCCCCCACCCCCCCGCCCCCCCCCCCCCGACCCCCCCCCCCCCCGCCACCCCGCCCCCCCCCGACCCCCCCCCCCCCCGCCCCGCCCCCCCCACCCCCCCCGCCCCCCCCGCCCCCCACCCCCCCCCCACACCCCCCCCCCCCCCCACACAACCCCCCACCCCGGCCCCCGCCCGCCCCCCCCCACCCCCCCACCCCCCCGCCCCCCCCCCTCCCCCCGCCACCCCGCCCGCACCCCCCGCACCCAACGCCCGCCCAACACCCCCCCCACCGTACCCGAGCACCAACACCGCCCCACCGCCACCCCCCCCCCCCCCGCCACCCCGCCCCCCCCCGACCCCCCCCCCCCCGACCGCCCCCCCCTCCCCCCCCCCCCCCCCCGGCCCCGCCCCCCAGCCCGCGGCACGTGGCTCTGCCCCGGCCCGGCCAGGCAGCGCGGGGCGGGCGGGGGCTCCCGGAGCCGGGGTCCGGCCGGGCCGGGCCGGGGGAGGCGGCGAGTCCCCGCCCGCCTCCCGCAGAGGGGGCGGAGCCGCGGCCGCCGAGAGGCACCTGCCGCCCGGCCCTGTGCGTGCGGCGGCGCCGGAGGGAGCCGAGCCCCGCGGGGCCCCGCGCCCGAGCCATGCGCCGGCGGCAGCCCGCAGGCAGCGCGGCGGGGCGGCGCGGAGCCATGGAGCCGCCCGCGGCCGGCGGCCCCCGGGGCCCGGGCCGGGCCGGTGCCGTGCGAGGGCGGCCGCTGGCGGGGCTGCGCTGAGCCCCGCGCCGAGCCCCGCGCCATGGCGCTGCCCCCCGGCGGGCTGGGCTGCGCGCTGCCGGGCATCAGCACCATCACCTATGTCTTCGTTTACAGCCCCAGCCAGGCCGCCCCGCCGGGGCCGGGACCCGGGCCCGAGCCCGCCCGCCACGCCGCGCCCGCCGCCCTCCGCGGGCCCAAGCGCAAGTTGTACAGCGCCGTGCCCGGCCGCAGGTTCATCGTGGTCAAGAGCTACGCGCCGCTGGGCGAGGGCGAGATCCAGCTGAACCGGGGCGAAGCCATCAAGGGTGAGTGCGGGGCANCCCCAGCCCCTACCCCCAGGCACTGCCCCCCAACACCCTGGCCCTGCCCCCCAGCCTCAACCCCCAGGCACTGCCCCCCAACACCCTGGTCCTGCCCCCCAGCCCCTACCCCCAGGCACAGCCCCCCANCATGGCGCTGCCCCCCGGCGGGCTGGGCTGCGCGCTGCCGGGCATCAGCACCATCACCTATGTCTTCGTTTACAGCCCCAGCCAGGCCGCCCCGCCGGGGCCGGGACCCGGGCCCGAGCCCGCCCGCCACGCCGCGCCCGCCGCCCTCCGCGGGCCCAAGCGCAAGTTGTACAGCGCCGTGCCCGGCCGCAGGTTCATCGTGGTCAAGAGCTACGCGCCGCTGGGCGAGGGCGAGATCCAGCTGAACCGGGGCGAAGCCATCAAGGGTGAGTGCGGGGCACCCGGGGCACCCCCTGGATCGAGGGGCGCGGGGCACGGCCGGGGTGCGGGGGTGGGCGGGGCACCCCCTGGATCGAGGGGCGCGGGGCACGGCCGGGGGGCAGGGGGGGGGCGGGGCACCCCGTGGATCGAGGGGGGCTGGGCACAGCCCGGGGGCGGAGGGGGGGAGCTGGCAGGAGCACCCCATGGCAGCGCTGACGCGCTGGGCACAGCTGGGGTGCAGGGGGTGGGAGCTGGCAGGAGCACCCCATGGCAGCGCTGACGCGCTGGGCACAGCTGGGGTGCAGGGGGTGGGAGCTGGCAGGAGCACCCCATGGCAGCGCTGACGCGCTGGGCACAGCTGGGGTGCAGGGGGGGGGCGGGGCACAGCCGGGGTGCAGGGGGGGGCCGGGGCCCCCCCTGGACCGGGGGGCCCTGGGCACAGCCGGGGGGCGGGGGGGGGCGGGGGGGGGGGGGGGCACAGCCGGGGTGCAGGGGGGGGCCGGGGCCCCCCCTGGACCGGGGGGCCCTGGGCACAGCCGGGGGGCGGGGGGGGGGCGGGGCTCCCCCTGGATCGAGGGGCGCGGGGCACGGCCGGGGTGCGGGGGTGGGCGGGGCTCCCCCTGGATCGAGGGGCGCGGGCCAGGGCCGGGGTGCAGGGGGTGGGCGGGGGCACCGCCTGGATCGAGGGGCGCTGGGCACAGCTGGGGTGCAGGGGGTGGGCGGGGGCACGCGCTGGCCCGAGGGGCGCTGGGGACAGCGGGGGGCAGGGGGTGGGCGGGGCTCCTCCTGGATCGAGGGGCGCTGGGCACAGGCGGGGTGGAGGGGGTGGGCGGGGGAGAGCGCAGGTCCGGGGGGCGGCGGGCTCAGTCGGGGAGCAGGGGGGGGGGGGGGGCCAGCGGGGGGGGGGGGGGGGGGGGGCGGGGCCAGCCGGGGGGGGGGGGGGGCGGCGGGGGGCCCCCGGGGGGGGGGGGGGGGGGGCCAGGGGGGGGGGGGGGGGGCCAGCGGGGGGGGGGGGGGGGGGGGGGGACGGCGGGGGGGGGGGGGGGGGCGGGGGCCAGGGGGGGGGGGGGGGGGGGGGGGACGGCGGGGGGAGGGGGGGGGCGGGGGCACCACCGGGGTGCGGGGGGTGGGCGGGGCACCCCCTGGCTCGAGGGGCGCTGGGCACAGCCGGAGGGCAGGGGGCGGGCGGGGACCCCCCTGGATCGAGGGGCGCTGGCACAGCCGGGGGCGGGGGGGGGGCGGGGCACAGCGGGGTGGCGGGGGGGGGGGGGGGGGACCCCCTGGCTCGAGGGGGGCTGGGCACAGCCGGGGGGCAGGGGGTGGGCGGGGGCCCCCCTGGGTCGGGGGGGGGCGGGCACAGGCGGGGGGCGGGGGGGGGGGGGGGGCACCCCCTGGATCGAGGGGCGCTGGGCACAGCCGGGTGCAGGGGGTGGGCGGGGCACCCCGTGGATCGAGGGGTGCTGGGCACAGCCCGGGTGCAGAGGGTGGGAGCTGGCAGGAGCACCCCATGGCAGCGCTGACGCGCTGGGCACAGCTGGGGTGCAGAGGGTAGCAGCGGGCATGGGGGGCCCCTGTAGCAGGGTAGGGCAGCGTGGGACCCGCTGCTCCTGAGAAGTAGCCAATGGCCTGGGCACAGCTGGGGTGGGAGCAAGCACAGGGAGGCATGGGGGCCATGGGCATGGGCACCCCACCCCACAGGCAGCACCAGGCGAGGGGCGCTGGGCCCCGGGCACAGCCAGGGTGCAGAGTTTGGAAGCGGGCATGGGGGGCCCCGTAGCGGGCATGGGGGGCCCTGCGTGGGACCCCGCTGACCAAGGGCAGTAGCCAAGGGCCCTGTGTGCAGGCAAAGCGCAGTCAGCAGCTGGCCAAGGGGCTGGTTCGGATTCCCTGCAGATCCCCTCTAGGCTCTGAGAGGCAAGGACTGTATGAGGAGGGAGGGGCGAACAGAATTTGATCCCTTGCCTGACTGGGACTATTGCTGTGTCTTTTGGGGACCTGCTGCCTTTGGGGTGGCCCCATTGCATATGCATTGCGTTAGTCATGTTTGTCTTTAGTGGGGTCTGCTTTGTACCGGCGGATTTCCCTTGGGATTACGCACTCTTTGAAATAAGTGCAGCGAAGATGGTTTGGGGGACTGCAGAAACTTACAGTTGTTGCTGCAAATTCTTGCGGTGCTCCATGCATGTTTCAGGGCATGGGGGTGAAGTCAACGGGTCCCAGTGATCCCCAGACTCTGCTCACTGGGGTTTTGTCAGTATCAAGTGGTCACAAAACTTCTGAAGTGGTGAAGGGGAGACTGGAAGCTTCCTTTGCTTGGAAGCTGCTCCTAATGGGGTATTCCCATCCTGCAGAGATGGCGGGGCCTTACCCTGGTGCGTATGAGTCCATGGATCACCGCTCCTGACTTCTCTCTGAGATTTTAGGGGAATCTGGTAGCAGTAACCTACCTAGTAAGCAGAAGCTGAGTTTTGCATCTCCTTTTCCTTCCCTGTGGGCCTAATATCTTACCTGCCTGTCCTACATCTCGCCCTTGGCCTGGTTCTGCCTGCGTTCATCCCTGTCTAGATTCCTAGTATTACTGCCTCCCTCTAGAGATGCTGTTGAACTGGGTGGTTTGGGGCAGAATGCTGGGCAGTCTCCTTTAAGGACATGTTTCAAGAATCGGCTGCTCCTGGCCCAAGCCAGGGGATTGGGCAGGGGATTGTTTTGAGAGGAAACATTAAAGAGTGACTCTTAGTTTCCTTTTCTTTTTGTATGTTGATTGCTGAATGTTGCTTCACTTCATTGATATTTTCAAGTTTGTCATAAATGACATACGTTGCCAAACGTGCATATAGATGGGAGAGATTATGTTTGAAACTGTGTTGGCGCCACATTTCTCCCCCTCCCCGAAATCCTGGGTTAATATAGTGCCTTGGATCTGTCTCCTTTCTATTTTTCTCTTATTTTTCCTACTTCCTCCTCCATTATGTATCTCTGCTTTGTGCTTTCGATAGGCATATAAACTAATGGTTGGGATCGACAACATAGGTGGGTTTCTCTTATTTGTCCTCATAACGCTGCCTGCAGGGACTCGAGCGCAAGTACCAACCTCAGGGCAGACTGTTAGGAAGAGGGGCACAAACCCCAGATTGTCTGTGAGTTCAACACTTTTGATTTCACCAACCAATTATCAAGTGTAAACTCCTCAGGCACTATAACAGCCGTAACATGGAGTCACAGACAGTCCCCTTGGGCACTCTGATCTACCTCGCCACCCAGGTGAATGTACATTTGTGATAGATTGTCCCTAATACCAACGGTAATACTTTAGTTACTCCCAGTCTCACTGGACCAGTCACTTACCCCTTGTCAGTTGTACCTTAGATCTCCCACCAAAGACCACGCTTGTAGCTAATCCTATACAATCTATTCAGATTTATTAACTAGGAAAAGGAAACCAGAGAGTTATTTACAAGGTTAAAGCAGGTAGACATAGATACACAAATAATGTACAATGGTAAGTTTTGAAAGGCAATAGAAGCTTCTGTAATCAGCAAGCTCTCTATGTCCTTTAGGGCAAACCCAGGGGGATCTCTTGCTTATGCCAAAAAAACCCTCCCCCCCCCCCCCCCCCCCCCCCCCCCCCCCCCCCCCCNTGTTTGGGTTATTCTCCTCCTCCTGCCATGTGCTCTGAGCTGAGCACTCAGCTGTTGGGTGGAGTGGTGGAGTCCCCTTGCATGGCTCATCTTCCTGGGGAAGGGAGCAGAACAACAAATGTCTTTTCTCCTCTTGCTGATAGTATGTAGGGAAATTCCAGTTGTAGCCACCCACAATAGTCCTCCTGGTATGGATGGACCTTTCCTCTTCCCACTAATTAACATCTCTCTCCTGTCTGGTGATTTACGCAGTCACAGAGGTTTAGAACAGAACCACTCCTGTTCTATCTTACAGCATAGGGTACAGATGTTATAAGTGACAGTAATGCAGGCAGCAACTGACAAGCATTCAATGAAGTCTAAACACATCCTTATCATTCTAATACCTATTTTAACAATACTCACACCCAGGTGAGCCGGGCTGATTCCAGCCCTGTGTTTGTCAGTGTCTCATTGAGACGTGGGGACCACCTCTCTGCCAGCACCACAGTCCTCCCTCATAATACACAAACAAGGGGACAGTCCGTTAAACTGAAGGACAACACATATAAAGCTGATAAAAGGAAACGCTTTTTGCACAAAACACAATTAATCTGTGGAATAGACTGCCACAGTGTGCCAGTGAGGCCAAAATTATAGCAGAATTCAAGATAGGATTAGAGATTTATGGGATCTTGAGAACATCCTCAGTTACATTAGACAGGATTTTTTAAAATCATGTAAACGCTCCTGCTTCAGGGCAGAAGTCAGCCTCCCACTGACAAGGCTAGGAAAAACCTTCCCCAGGAGCAAGAATCCCATCATTTTCACAGCAAAATTTCTTGAATCTTCCTAGAAAGCATTGTATGTTGGGCCCTGTCAGAGAAAGGATACTGGGCTAGGGCCATTGGTCTGATCCACTGATAGTGTCTCTGTGCTCAGATTCTAGCCTGGCTCTGACCTGTTGGAAGGCTGAGGATGGGAAATATACCCACTCTGTACCTTTGTTCTTGTTTCTATTTATTTGTAGCCGTGAAAGGTGCCATCTTGACAGACCTGGAGCCTGAACTCCTCTGTCTACAGCAAGAGAGGCAGGGGGCAGGAGTGGGCAGCTCTTTACTCTGTCCCTATGGTGCTGTTTTGCTGTTCTTGTGGGAAGGAGAGGGATGATCTGATAGATATGGGGCTCTTCCCTTATAGTTGCTCTTCTAGTTCACTCTCAGGTTCCCTACCCAGGCAGCAGAGTCTGCTGGGGATTATCAGGGCTACTTTGGTAGATGTTTGGTCACCGGTTTGTGTACAAACCCGCGCCTCCCAGTGCAAGCTGGGGCAGATGTCCGGTTAGTGGCTGAGTCTCTTCTGCCCGACCTGCAGGAGTGAGGGACGGTCCCTGGCTGACACGGTGGGGCACTCTGCTGGAGCTGGCTCTGAATAACGTGGGTGCCAGAGCATCAGCCTCTCAAGAGACGCCTGGGGCTAGGGGGAGTCAGGATCTGACCAGAAGTGGGAGGGCAACTCTCTAAGGTTGGGATAACGTTCACAGGGTGCCAATGGCCATGGAATTTCCACAGATGGAAGTACCGAAAGGTGTGCGTGGGAGCGTGAACTAGACGATCTGTCTGGGGATGGAGGTCTGTACTGGGGGGAGTGGGAGCTGTCTGGGAGGAGGGTTCTTTAGGGAGTTAGAGAGAAGCTGGGCGAGGTGTTCCTGGATGGCAGAAGATGAGCAGCGGAGCTGTCTGCAGACGGGTGCTGAACAGGAGAAGGGGGGCGGTCTGCAGATGGGGGGGCTGGGCAGGGGAAGGGGGAGCTGTCTGCAGACGGGGGGGGCTGGGAAGGGGGAGCTGTCTGCAGACGGGGGGGGCTGGGAAGGGGGAGCTGTCTGCAGAGGGGGGGGGGGTGGAGAAGGGGAGGGGGCGCGGCGGGCGGCCGGGGGGGGGGGGGTGGGGGGGGGGGGGGGGGGGGGAGCGGTCTGCAGACGGGGGGGGCTGAGCAGGAGAAGGGGGGCAGTCTGTAGACGGGGGTGAACAGGGGAAGGGGGAGCTGTCTGCAGATGGGGGGGGGCTGAACAGGGGAAGGGGGAGCTGCCTGCGGATGGGAGGGGGGGGCTGAGCTGGAGAAGGGGGAGCTGTCTGCAGACGGGGGGGCTGGACAGGGGAAGGGGGAGCTGTCTGCAGACGGGGGGGCTGAGCAGGAGAAGGGGGAACAAGGGAAGACGACGGGGAGAGTTGTTTGGACAGGGCTTGGCGGGATCGGGGCTGAGAAGTTCATGGATGTGTAACGTTTCTCTCTGTGTCATTCTCTGCGTCGGTGTGGGACATGTGAGGGTCTCTGTGAGAAGGAGCTGTTCAGTTGAAGGTATGTTGCCTGCTGCCATCTTACCCTGTACTGCTCCCTGTCTTTAGAACCGGTTGGGCCGTCCCGAAGGTGCCTGGGTTAAGTTCTTTATCAGAGCGTGTTTGCCTTTTCACAGTTTCTTCTAGGGCTGTTGAGGCTGCAGGACAAAGTCTCTGAGCCAGAGTCTGATCTGCTGGGCTTGGTGGCATCAGGAACCAGCAGAAGCGCTCCTTGCTATTGAGGCTGCAGGGACTGTTCTCCGCCACAGAGCTAATCGCTTGCCCTCCAGATGGGAGTCCTGCCCTTCGCTAGTGGATTTCCTGGGGCGTGTTCAGCACCAGGTCGAAGCACATATGTGGGGGAAGGAGGGGAAGAGGCAGGGGGGATTTTTCTGGGCTGTTGTGCCGGGGGGTGGGGGGATTCATCTGGACTCTGGTACTTTAACTATCTTGAGGACGGCTGGTAACAATAACCACACATGAATCAGCATAGAGATTCCATGTGTAAGTTACTTAAGGACAGAATCCAAGCAGAGGGGACTTTGTCTTTGATCTGCTTCATGCAGATAGGGAGGCATGGGGTGAGAATACTAGGCTAGTGATCGTCATCTGCTGGAATTCAGCGTAGCAAGGATGTAGAAAGAAACAGTTGATAGACCCAGCAGAACAAGGGGATTCAGCTTCAGGAACACAAACTCTGGGTGAATTTAGAAAGCTTGTGAGCCTGTTGTCCTTTGAGTCTGGTATGCTTTATACTCCCAGAATGAGAGAGATTCTTAAGGACTCGCCAGGATGTATAGTAATGGTTTGTCTGGCTTAGGGTTTCATACGGCCATTCATCGGCAGAGTATCTAAACAACTCCTGTGTAAAGCTTATAGCAGTAGCTAAGTCCCTAGTGGAGTTCATAAAGTCCTGCCTCTCCTCCCTTTTGGGGTTTTAAATCTTTGCTTGCGGAGGGGTTGTAGTTTTGTTTGCTTGCTTGATTTGGATTTCTGTTTTTTTATTTGTGTGTGTGTGTTTGGGTTTTTGGGGGGTGTGGGGTAGCTGTTATAGTGGTATCATTCTCGTGGTGAAAAGGATTTTGTCAAAGCACAAGGATTTGCAGTGTTTCCTAACAATAGTCAGACTCTGGATTCTCCTCTGGAAGATCTTTACACAGCCAGAGCCCCTAGGCAGAGAATGTTTGTACTGGTCCCCGAGTGCTTTGCTTGTGATCTGTACTGTCCCAGAGGAATGCAGCTGTTTCGGTGGTTTGTAGATGGAGATGTGGTCACTGCGGTAGATGGGGCTTAATCCACAATTAGATCTTAAAATGCCATTTGAAACAGATTGGGAACTATTGGAGGGACTTGAGCACAGGTCTGACGTATCATGGGGGCAATCACGGAGGAGGGAGGCCGCTGCTTTCTATACCAGTTGCAGCTTGTGCATCGTCTTCATATTCAGCTTCAGAAACAGTGAATGACAGTAATCCGGCTGGGCGGTGATGAATGTGTGGATCACCGTGGCTAGGTTCTCGTCCACCATGGAAGGGGTGGAGTTGCCTGGAGAGCGGGAGGTGAAAGAAGTCACTGAGGCTACCTGCTCCTCCAAGCTTAGTGAGGAGTCTCACAGGACCCCAAAACTTGGGATCACTTTGACGAATGGGGTCTATGCACCTTCAGGGGAAGGCGAAGACAGTCTGCTGGGCAGCTCTTCAAAGCGTTTACTTCGGCCAGCCAGGATCACTTTGCTCTTATCTGGATTCAGCTTGAGCCGGCTGTCACAGCTTCAGGGTTAACTGTTCCTTTGACTCCCGTTCTGGTCTTCATTGAGGGGGACCCACTTAAGGTTTTAGGCTTCCTAGCAGTCACCTCACTTGGATCAGAGACCCGCATCTCCCTCTTTTCAGACCCGGGGTTTAAGCTTGCAGTCCCTCTGCACTCCCTGTGATTTCCCAGCAGGTCTGACCGGGATCCAGTATCCTGAAGTGAGCTGTAGCCCACGAAAGCTTATGCTACAATAAATTTGTTAGTCTCTAAGGTGCCACAAGTACTCCTATTTCTTTCTCCAAGGGTTGTAACAGTGTATGCCAGTTGTCAAGCAGCATTCACAGATCATACTGCATTGACTCTTGGGGGGAGGGGGAATTACAAAAACATGTTTAAAAAAACAACAACCCAACAGTCATGCTAAAAGCATACCAGAGGTCACCCTCAGCTCCAACATAGGGATCTGGTAGGGTGTCAGTCTTTCAAACCCCAACCTCAGTTTGCCCCCCTTGATTACAAGTTCATGTCAGTTTTTAGCTCAGAAACCAGACCCCGATTGGACAGTTCATCTGTTCCTTTGCATCGCTCGGGCCTTGGATCTCCAGTCTCTGGGGACAGGTAATCACTAGTCAGTGGCCCTCTCCTCAGAGCAGAGCTTCGAAAGGCTGATCTTTTGCATAACAGGATTATGTAATTTGTGTTAACCACTCCCCAGAGAGTCCCAGGAAACCCCGTTAACACTTAGTACCCAAAAGTCCATGCCTGTCTGGCACATTTCAGTATAGTCATTTGAACTCCTTACACTTCCCAGGTCTTGCATCTGCCACACCAGCTGCTCTTCATCCAAGAACTGATTTTCTTGTCGGCATTCCGACGGGTTAATAATGGCAGTCAGTGGGGAATGAGTTTCAGAGCTGAGTATCATTGGCATGCTGTTGCCAGCTGAGCCTATGGCGTCTTGCTGTCTCCCAGTGATCTCATGTAGGTATTGTAGAGAACGGCAGACAGAATGGACCTCTCTGTGACCCTGAAGGCAAGACCCTTTGATGAGAACACTCTTTCCATTCCACTGGTATCTCTTGAGCTTGTTAAACAGCAGCTAATAAAGTTAGACATTTTAAAATTAGCAGGTCCAGATAATTTTCATCCAAGAGTTTTAAAAGAACTGTCCCAGGAGCTCACTGGACTGTTAATGTTGATTTTCAATAAGTCTTGGAGCTCTGGGGAAGTTCCAGAAGACTGGAAGAAAGCTAATGTGACAATTTTTAAAAAGGGTAACAGGATGACCCGGTTAATTATAGACCTGTCAGCCTGACATACATCCTAGGCAAGATAATGGAGCAGTTGACACAGGACTTGATTAATAAAGAATTAAAGGAGGATAATGTAATTAATGCAAATCAACATGGGTTTATGGAAAATAGATCCTGTCAAACCAACTTGATACCTTTTTTTGATGAGATGACAAGTTTGGTTGATAAAAGTACACCTCTACCCTGATATAACGTGGTCCTCGGGAGCCAAAAAATCTTACCGCGTTATGGGTGAAACCGCGTTATATCGAACTTGCTTTGGCGGCATTCCTGGCCCAGGTTCTGATCCAGGAGATCTGCAGGGCGGCGACATGGTCCTCAGTTCACACTGTCACCTCGCATTACGCAATTACCCAGCATGCCAGAGACGATGCAGCATTTGGCAGAGTGGTGCTGTAGGCGGCGATTCCATAACTCCAACCCCACCTCCTGGGTAGGGCTTGGGAGTCACCTAATTGGAATCGACATGAGCAAGCACTCAAAGAAAAGAAAAAAAACGGTTACCCACCTTCTTGTAACTGTTGTTCTTTGAGATGTGTTGCTCATATCCATTCCAAACCCACCCGTCTTCCCCTCCGTCGGAGGAGCTGGCAAGAAAAAACGGAGGAGGCGCCAGGTTGGCACGGTCCTATATTCACCGCCATGGAGACGCCACTCCAGAGGGCTCCACAGCCACCCCGACAGGCGCTGCTAGGGGAAAAACCTTCCAATGATGGCGCACACACTTAATTGGAATGGACATGAGCAACACATCTCGAAGAACAACAGTTATGAGAAGGTAACCATTTTTTATCCCTCTAACTAAAGGAAGTGTGGGAAGCAGGGCCAGCCATCACTTTACTGATACCACTGGGGACTTGTTCTGTTTTCATTGGCACCAGGCCCTCTACTAGAATGGTGGACCTTGGCTCCTGGGCCCTGGTACAGGACAGTGTTGCAACCTTTGAGGATGGAGTTTGACGCTCATACTGGAGTTTCTCAGCATCTTAGTCAGTCTGTCCTTGCTGTTCTGGCTCTGCTGGGTCAGTCTGCAGCAGAGGTCTTTATCATGGATCAGCATCTACTTCACCTGTGCCTTGCTTATGACCTCCTACTGACTCCTGGGGACCCACTGGGCTACCATCCTTCTCATGCAACCAGCTTTGCTTCCTCACAGCTGCCATCTCACGGTGAGGGGGTCAGTAATTGAGGAGGGAAGAGTTTCCAGTGGCTGAAATGCAGAAAACCCCTTCTTCAGCCATGTCTTCTCCAGCTGAGTTGTAGGCTCCTCATTGGTGGCTGCTTGCCTGCTTGGTGGTATGAAGACTTGCAGGAGTTGAAGCCGTAGACTAGCCCTCGCTATGGTCCAGGAGAAAGCTGGCAGACTCCTCAATCGGTTGCAGCCAAGCAGCGATTCTTATAAACAAGCATACACTGAGCCAGCAGAGGCCAGGCAGACAGTTAGCAGTGGGGCCCTCCAAAAGGATAGATGTGTTCTCACGATCTAGGCTGTCTGATTCTGTTGGCAGCCAGGTTGGCATTCATGGGTTCATACCTAATAAGATACCAAGCAGTTGGATCTGTTGAGGCATAAGTCTTATTCCTTGGCCACTTTATAGAATATTGTAGTGTCTACATTGTAGTTTCAGAAACTTGGTGACTAGGACTGGCTGGAAAACAAAGAATTGTGTTCTGCAAAAAAATTCAAAAGGTCTTGGTTTTTGTTCCGATGCAGAATGAAAACAAATGACTGAACCTCAAAATTCTTCACAAAATGGAATTCTTGGTTTCTGTTCAGGAATTCTTCTCTGTATTTCCTCTTCACCTGTTTATCCAGTAGGTCATTTTGGAAGAGAGACAGGAAGGAGCCAAGATGCTGCTGGTAGCTGTGTCCTGGGCTATGAAGTTTTTACTTCTCCAACCTCCTGGAACTGCAGCCTTGAAAACGTTGGGGAGGAGATTTTTTTCCCTACTCCTTTCTGAATTTTGTTATCCTCCTTCTGTATCTGAGATTTTACACTGGCATTTGAATGGAATTCATAGATCCCAAGACCGGAAGGGACTGTTGTGATCATCTAGTCTGACCTCCTGCATACCACAGGCCATAGAACTCTTCCCCCCTCTACCTCCCCCCCCCCAAATAATTCCTAGAGCAGATCTTTTAGCAAAACATACAGTCTTGGTTTAAAAATGGTCAGTGGTGGAGAATTAAACATGACCCGTGGTAAATTGTTCCAATAGCTAATTACCCTCATTGTTAAAAAAAGGACATCTTTTTTTTAGTCTGGATTTGTCTAATTTCAATTTCCAGCCATTGGATCAGGTTAGACCTTAAATATTTGTTCCCTATGTAGATACTTACAGACTGTAATCAGGTCACCCCAGAGTGAGCTCTTTGAGTCTATTACTTGAAGGCATGTTCTCTAATTCTTTAATCATTCTTCTGGCTCTTTCTGAATTGATCAACATCCTTCTTGAATTATGGACACCAGAACTGGACACAGTATTGCAGCAATAGTCACACCAGTGCCAGATACGGAGGTAAAATAACCTCTCGACTTGTACTTGAGATTCCTCTATTTCTACATCTCAGGATTGTGTTAACTCTTTTGGACATGGAGTCATATTGGGAGCTCAGTTTAAGCTGATTATCCATTACAACCCCCAAATCTTTTTCAGAGTCACTGCTCCCCAGGATTTCCCCTTTCTCTCTGTATTTAAGGATAATGGCAGTAGATATTTCAAGCAAGTTTGCAAACATTATCCCTGTAAGCTGACAACATCTTTGATTCTGTTAAATAAATCAGCTCCCAGTATCATCACATCAGAGTCCCTCTGAAATTCATCAAAGTGCAGTTCTGTTGTGTGTGTGCCATTTGTAAATCACTTTGGTGCCCAGTGTTGAAGGTTGTATTATTGTAATTTACCATTAAAATGTCACTTCCTTTCTTTGGCATTGGTATGTGAGATATCAACTTGTTACTCGTGAACAACTTTTCTGTCCCCAAATCAACCAAATAAGAGGCAATCAACACTCATTGCTTCTTAATAGAAACTCTCTATTGCTACTCTGTGTTCCCTTGGACTGGAAAGCAGTTGGTGTATATAGGTCTCTCTTCAGGTTCAGTCATTGTGGAGTGGAAGAATATTTCAGGGTGGGCTACTTCTCTGAAACTGCAATGGGGCAGCAGTTCTTGGCTCTTACATGTTTGGCTGAATAGCTGGGGTTTGTAACTTTTTTACCACCCCACTTCCCAAGAAAATACAAAACCCACCTGTTTAAAGTGGACATTTGGGGAGATTTTCAAAATATTTTTGTAGCCTTTCACTGGGACTTGTGCTCCTAGAATCCCTTAGGCACATCTGAAAATCTAGGTCTGTCTAAACCTTGCATCCAGCAACATGTTGGTCAAAACCTTGCACAATTTCAAAACCAGCCTTGTGAGAGGCTATTGAGTCTTGGAACTTGCCAAATTCCTTTCTCAAAACTCTTTCTGTCAAGTTAAAACTCTCCTGAACTCACTGACATTAAATACAAATGCCTGATCTTACCTGTCTCACATATCACTTACCCTTCTCCTTGGCAAATCTAAGAAATGCATTTTCAATTCACTCATGTACTGATCTTTATCACTCACTTTCAGCTTTGTATCAAACTTTGCTGTTCTTTGACTTATCTGCCAAATGTCCTGGGTCACCAACAGACATAAAAGCTGGCACCACAATGGTATTTGATAACGCCATACCCTCTCTTTGTGAGCCCGCAGCATCCATTCCTGCAGCGCTGCCTGAGATTAACCAGTTCACTGCTTGAACTCTTTCATCTTCTGTACCTGTGGTTGCTGTGGTACTGACGTGCCAGCTTCAGCTCTCTGAACCAAACTGTGCTCTCATCACAGTTAATCTCTCAACAATCTTCCTGCTCTGCTCCTGCCACTCGCTAGCTCAACAGCCCTGTTTCTTCTTTTGTAACCTGCCTGTGGGCAGTTTTGCAGTTGTCCAGATTTCCCAGAGCTATCCAGTTTTTCTGCGTGTTCACATTGTGTGACTTTTTCTAAATGAATGGTCTCAGAATAATCTGATACCTTTTCTGGTCTCTGATTTTCTGTGGCCAGTTGACTTGTTTTTTCATCTTAAGGGCGTTCATCTCTCCCTGTGCTCTTTGCCTTGTCCACATGCTGTATCTGCAGCTGCTGGGGGCACCTTTCACTGCATAGCTGCCCAACATGGGGGGCAGGGGTTCATTTCCAAGCCAGTCTTCTCCCTTTGGCGATAGCGCTCCTTGAGAGTTGTGGCCTATCGCCTCCCAGATCCTATTCCTGGGGAGAGCAGGAAGCCGGGCTGTGTCAGCCAGCGTTCCATGGCAGTTCTTTGGCTGAGTTGGCAGCCTCTGAAAGGACCAGGAGGGGAGGAGGAGGGCATACTGCCCTGCAGCCTTTATTTTAAGAAGTTCTAATGATATGAAGTTGTGGGTCACTTTTTCCTCTTATTCTCTCTCTCGTACTCAGCTTTTCATCAACCCTGAAATCAATGGCACTGCATCAGCACAGCGAGATGAGCTGACCACAACCCTGCCCTTTCTAAGGAGAAGAGAGGGCAACAGATGATACCCTGACCGGAAAGTGAACCAGGCTCTGTGGTCAACCTGCCAGCCAAAGCATCCATTCATGACTGACCAACCATCCTACATTTCACAGATATCAGCAAAAGTTGTATTTCCCTCAACTTTTCTCTCCTCTCTCTCCTCCGCCTTGCGTCTGTCTGTTAGAGATAGAAGTGAATACCCTTCACACATCAGGACTGAAAGTAAACATGATCCTTTCCTTTTCATCAAAGAAAGCTTGTTCTGAAAATGGGAGACTAATATTTTGCCTCTAAAACTAGAGAGACTTTAAAGGTTTTGATTGACAGATGATGTGGAAAAAGCTGACGTACTCAATGCTTTTTTTTGCCTCGGTCTTCACAGACAAGGTCAGCTCCCAGACTGCTGCACTGGGCAGCACAGTATGGGGAGGAGGTGAGCAGCCCTCGGTGGTGAAAGAACAGGTTAAGGACTATTTAGAAAAGCTGGACATGCACATGTAGTGCCCATCTTTAAGAAAGGGAAGAAGGAAGATCCAGGGAACTACAGGCCAGTTAGTCTCACCTCAGTCCCTGGAAAAATCATGGAACAGGTCCTCAAGGAATCAATCCTGAACCACTTAAAGGAGGGGAAAGTGATCAGGAACAGTCAGCATGGATTCACCAAGGGCAAGTCATGCCTGACTAACCTAATTGCCTTCTATGATAAGATAACCGGCTCTGTGGATGAGGGGAAAGCAGTGGATGTGCTATTTCTGGACTTTAGCAAAGCTTTTGATACAGTCTCCCACAGTATTCTTGCCAGCAAGTTAAAGAAGTATGGGCTGGATGAATGGACGGTAAGGTGGATAGAAAACTGGCTAGATGGTCGGGCTCAACGGGTAGTGATCAATGGTTCCTTGTCTAGTTGGCAGCCGGTATCAAGTGGAGTGCCCCAAGGGTCGGTGCTGGGGCCGGTTTTATTCAATATCTTCATTAACGATCTGGAAGATGGTGTGGACTGCACCCTTAGCAAGTTTGCAGATGACACTAAACTGGGAGGAGTGGTTGATACGCTGGAGGGTAGGGATAGGATACAGAGGGACCTAGACAAATTAGAGGATTGGGCCAAAAGAAATATGATGAGGTTCAACAAGGACAAGTGCAGAGTCCTGCATTTAGGACGAAAGAATCCCATGCACTGCTATAGACTAGGGACCGAATGGCTGGGCAGCAGTTCTGCAGAAAAGGACCTAGGGGTTACGGTGGACGAAAAGCTGAATATGAGTCAACAGTGTGCCCTTGTTGCCAAGAAGGCTAATGGCATTTTGGGTTGTATAAGTAGGGGCATTTCCAGCAGATCGAGGGATGTGATCATTCCCCTCTACTCAGCACTGGTGAGGCCTCATTTGGAGTACTGTGTCCAGTTTTGGGCCCCACACTACAAGAAGGATGTGGATAAATTGGAGAGAGTCCAGCGGAGGGCAACAAAAATGATTAGGGGGCTGGAGCACATGACTTACGAGGAGAGGCTGAGGGAACTGGGATTGTTTAGTCTGCAGAAGAGAAGAATGAGGGGCGATTTGATAGCTGCTTTCAACTACCTGAAAGGGGGTTCCAAAGAGGATGGATCTAGACTGTTCTCAGTGATAGAAGATGACAGAACAAGGAGTAATGGTCTCAAGTTGCAGAGGGGGAGGTTTAGGTTGGACATTAGGAAAAACTTTTTCACTAGTAGGGTGGTGAAGAACTGGAATGGGTTACCTAGGGAGGTAGTGGAATCTCCTTCCTTAGAGGTTTTTAAGGTCAGGCTTGACAAAGCCCTGGCTGGGCTGATTTAGTTGGGTTTGGTCCTGCTTTGAGCAGGGGGTTGGACTAGATGACCTCCTGAGGTCCCTTCCAACCCTGAGATTCTATGATTCTATTCTATGATTCTAAGTCCATGGGTCCAGATCTAATGCATCCGAGGGTGCTGAGGGAGTTGGCTGATGTGATTGCAGCCATTGGCCATTATCTTTGAAAATTCGTGGCGATCGGGCAAGGTCCTGGACGATTGGAAAAAGGCAAATATAGTGCCCATATTTAAAAAAGGGAAGAAAGAGAACCCGGGGAACTACAGACCGGTCAGCCTCACTTCAGTCCCCGGCAAAATCATGGAGCAGGTCCCCAAGGAATCCATTTTGAAGCACTTGGAGGAGAGGAAGGTGATCAGGAACAGTCAACATGGATTCACCAAGGGCAAGTCATGCCTGACCAACCTGATTGCCTTCTATGATGAGATAACTGGCTCTGTGGATATGGGGAAAGCAGTGGATGTGATATATCTTGACTTTAGCAAAGGTTTTGATACGGTCTCTCACAGTATTCTTGCCAACAAGTTAAAGAAGTATGGATTGGATGAATGGACTAGAAGGTGGATAGAAAGCTGGCTAGATTGTCGGGCTCAATGGGTAGCGATCAATGGCTCGATGTCTAGTTGGCAGCTGGTATCAAGCGGAGTGCCCCAGGGGTCGGTCCTGAGGCCGGTTTTGTTCAACATCTTTATTAATGATCTGGATGATGGGATTAATTGCACCCTCAGCAAGTTCGCAGATGACACTAAACTGAGGGGAGAGGTAGATATGCTGGAGAGTAGGGATAGGATCCAGAGTGAACTAGACAAATTGGAGGGTTGGGCCAAAAGAAATCTGATGAGGTTTAACAAGAACAAGTGCAGAGTCCTGCACTTAGGACGGAAGAATCCCATGCACTGCTACAGGCTGGGGACCGACTGGCTAAGCAGCAGTTCTGCAGAAAAGGACCTGGGAATTACAGTGGATGAGAAGCTGGATATGAGTCAACAGTGTGCATGTTGGGCTGCATTAGTAGGAGCATTGCCAGCAGATCGAGGGAAATGATCATTTCCCTCTATTCGACACTGGTGAGGCTACACCTGGAGTATTGTGTCCAGTTTTGGTCCCTCGACTACAGAAAGGATGTGGACAGATTGGAGAGAGTCCAGCAGAGGGCAACGAAAATGATCAGGGGACTGGGGCACATGACTTACAAGGAGAGGCTGAGCGAACTGGGGCTATTTAGTTTGCAGAAGAGAAGAGTGAGGGGGGATTTGATAGCAGCCTTCAACTACCTGAAGGGGGCGGTTCCAAAGAGGATGGAGCTCGGCTGTTCTCAGTGGTGGCAGATGACAGAACAAGGAGTAATGGTCTCAAGTTGCAGTGGCGGAGGTCTAGGTTGGATACTAGGAAACAGTATTTCACTAGGAGGGTGGTGAAGCACTGGAATGGGTTACCTAGGGAGGTGGTGGAATCTCCTTCCTTAGAGGTTTTTAAGGCCCTGCTTGACAAAGCCCTGGCTGGGATGATTTAGTTGGGGATTGGTCCTGCTTTGAGCAGGGGGTTGGACTAGATGACCTGAGGTCTCTTCCAACCCTAATATTCTATGATTCTGTAATTGTTTGTTTTGCATAATCACCTCCATTTCCGTTTCAATATAAATGTTTGTTTTAATTTCTTGTTTTGTTTGGACAATAATCTTTCATCTTTAGAATGAGTGCTTTTTGGTGTTTGCCAAGAAATTGAGTAAATGAAGGTCCCGGGGGTGTGGGGGAGGGGATCAACTCAGACCTCTTTGTATCACTATTTTTATGCTGGACGGTGAAAGAGTTTATTCCACCTTTAACTCCTTTCAGTCTTTAAATTAATACAGCGCATCTCAAGGTGCCCATAACACCACCTCTGAGGCCTCTCTTTGAACCAACAAAGGACTTCGACCCTATATCAACTTTCTACATAGTCTGTCATGCCAGTAAGGAAAGCATTGCCTTGCAGTGTGAGCAAGACACAGGCCCCGATGGCTGACCCAGCATAACAACAAGGTGGGGCTACATCTCCAATGTTTAACATTGAGGTTAGCCATTTGAGCAGTTTGCCAAGGGATGCGATGGATTCTCTGTCACTTGAAGTCTTGAAATCAGCACTGGACATTAGTTCTAAAAGAGACACTAGCTCAATCCAAAATTATAGGCTCAATGCAGGAATCTCTGGGTGAGATTCTTTGGCCTGTGTTAGGCAAGCCAGAGTAGTGATCATAATGGTTCCCTCTGATTTTAAAATCTCTGAATTCTAAATTTGTATCCAAGGGGCTCTGGGACTGCCACTTCCACCAGTCCTGTGTTGTTTCCTAACCCCCATTTGCACCCTAGGAAGGTGAGGTTACGCACACTAGATATTCTGCAGGCTCTCAGCTATTACTAGGATATGACTAAATGTTTTCACCAATCACCTCTCCTGTTTGTTGCTCAAGGAGATAACATTCTACCCAAAGACTGTCCAACAAGTAGATGAGACCGTGTATCCAAGCCTGCTGTGAACTGCCAGGACTCATTAATGTCCTGGCATGAGGGCTCACTCTGCCAGATTTAAGGTAACTTTTATGAGCGTCTTAGAAGTGTCCAATTATAGACATAGGTAAAGCTGCGTTCAGGAGTGCTCTTTATGCTTTTACCTAGCTTCACTCTCTTGCTCTAATATCCAGGTCTGATGCTGGATTTGGGAAAATTGAGACTCCTTGAATTCTCTAGAAGTGACTGCTAACTAATCACAGGGAGTGGGGATCCACACAGACAGTGCTCAGAGAAACTTAACAACGGTAAGTGTTGTTCTTTGACATTTCTGTCTGTGTGGATCCCTGCCATCCACCGTCCTTCTCTGCTGCTCCAGTGTTTTACGCTATGGTGGTGTTTGAGTTAGGGAAGTGCTCAGTGGCAGTTGTTGGGGATGCACCCACTTACACACCTTGGGTTGGGCCACATGGTCATAGGCAAGGAGCATGTGCAGCCCAGTCAAATGCTGCTCTTCAAAGCTTCTGCGCTTGTGCACACACTGAAGTGGGGATGCTCACTAAGTGTCCCAAAGACGCACATTCACTGTAGATAAGTGATGCTAGTTCTCACAAGGCTAATGGAAGGTCTTTTGGAGCCTCTGGGGACCTGCTCCTTATTGTATCTGTCCCCCTGCGGTTGTGACCTCTGCAAGGAGAGTTTCAGAGCCACAGGGTTGGATGGAAGAACCTTTCCTAAGGACGAAGATTTCCTAAAATCCCATCCCGAGTTCTTGTCTGGTGGTCTTGGATTGTCACTTAAATCAGACAGCTTCTTTTCTGATATTTTCCTCTGTCTCATGTTCTCCCTGGTTAAATAAGATTCTACACCTTGGACGTTCAGGGAGCTTTGATATTTGACACAAAAAAGTCAGTCTTTTAAAAAATCCTCAAGGGTGTTTGTGTCGTCGGGTGAAATCTGAGCCAATCCATTTCAGACCAGAGGTGATAGAAACAGATAACGTTCTCTATTCTGCTAGACAGTGTGCTCATTGAAATTACTATGCTAGATAGACTAAGAACATAAAAATGGCCATACTGAGTCAGACCAATGGTCCATCTAGCTCAGTATCCTGTCTTCTGACAATGGCCAGTGCTGAATGTTTCAGGGGGAATGAACAGAACAGGTCAGTTTTGAGTCATCCATCCCCTGTCATCCAGTGACAGCTTCTGGCAGATGGAGGTTTAGAGACACCCGGAAGCATGGGGTTGCGTCCATGACCATCTTGGCTAATAACTGTTGATGGACCCGATCCTCCAGGAACTTATCTAATTTTTTGAACCCAGTTATACTTTTGGCCTTCGTAACATCCCCTGGCAGTGAGTTCCACAGGATGACTGTGTGTCGTGTGAAGAAGTACATCTTTTTGTTTGTTTTAAACTTTCTGCCTATTAATTTCATTGAGTGACTCCTGGTTCTTGTGTTATGTGAAGGGGTAAATAAGACTTCCCTGTTCGCTTTCTCCACACCAGTCATGATTTTATAGACCTCTATCATATCACCCATAAGCTATCTTTTTTTATAAGGTGAACAGTCCCTGTCTTTTTAATCTCTCCTGGTATGGAAGCTGTTCCATACCATCATTTTTGTTGCCCTTCTCTGTATCTTTACCAGTTCCAATATATCTTTTTTTTGAGATACGGAAAACAGAACTGCATGAAGCCCTCAAAGTGTGGGCGTAGCATGAATGTATGTAGGGGCATTGTGATATTTTCTGTCTTATCTATCCCTTTCCTAATGGTTCCTAACAGTCTGTTAGTCCTTTTGATTGCTGCTGCACATTGAGCAGATGGTTTTCAGGGAACTAGCCACAATGACACTAAAATCTCTTTCTTGAGTTGTAACAGCTAATTTAGACCTGGTTGTTTTATATGTGTAGTTGAGATTATTTTTTCCAATGTGCATTACTTTGAACTTACCAACATTGAATTTCATCTGCCCTTTTCTTTTCCAGTCACCCAGTTTAGTGAGACCCCTTTGTAAGTCTTTGCAGTCAGCTTTGGATGTAACTATCTTGAGTAATTTTTAAGTATCAGAGGGGTAGCCGTGTTAGTCTGGATCTGTAAAAAGCAACAAAGAGTCCNGGCTGGGAGGGTAACAGATTTTGCTACACCTGTTTGTTATGTGCAAACTGTTGAGGATCTGCACAATTGCTACTTGGAGTTCCATGCCCAGTTGTACAAAGTAGTATTCTCTCAGACTGGCTGGTCCATATGAGAGCAATGTTCAGTCACTTCTCAGGTGATTGTACTCCTCCATCCTGCCCCAGCGGAGGATCCCCGTTCGGGAGGAATCTGTGACGATGATACAGACATGAAGGAGAAAAAGAGGTCACTTACCGAAGTAACATTTGTTCTACGAATACAATGCCCCACTGACCCTCCCTGCTTGCCTCTGCTTTGGAGATGTAAAGGCTATGCCTAGCGTTAGAAAGGAACTGAAAAAGAGTTGGAGCGGAGAGCTTTTATAGAACCAAAGGTATCTGTAATGCTGGAACACAGGGTCAGGTACATGTTTCCTCAAAGGCTAACTTACTTCAAATCAGTTCCATTGCTGCATGGCAGTTCATGTGCTCTCACAGCGTGGATCTGCAGATGTGCTGCATTTAGAGAACCAAAGTTACTTTGGTAAGTCTTGACTTTTCTTGCAGACTTTCTTCTTGCAAAAGAGTGAGCAAGCTTGGTCTTCACTGGCTTATCCTCCCTTCATTGAATTCCACAGGGATAGGATTCCCTGATGCAAGGGTCAGATTGGGGTACTCGGAGTGTGGTACTCTGACGTTACACTCCATATTCTTTATAGAAATATGCTTATGGTATGAATATGGCATAACTAAGATATATTTTATCCAAGATGGGTCTTGTAAGATATCATTGGAAAGGGTATGATTTACTGAATGTGATTATCCAGTTTGTGTGCCTTTATCATTTCTGTATCTAAAGTTAGGAATATTGACTATGTAGCGATTACAACTGTGTGTGTACTTGGGAAACACCCACCAAACAGCGGGCCATCAGCCTTGATGGGCCGTTAGGAAGAAACAATAAGACTTTGAAGATACTAATCTCTCTCCTTCCTGAGAAGCGTCCTGGGACGTTCCTTTGACACTACAAGGTCATGTGACCTGGTACTAAACACCATCTTGGACTTCTAGTGATTTTTCCACTGAAAGGAGGTGGAGGTCAAGACTGGGAAACAAAAGGTTCCCACCTTATGTAAATTCTATTTAAGACTGGGGAGTAAGTTGATCTAGGTTCACTCTTCACTGAATCCCCACCCAGGATGAAGCTAAAGAGATCTGAGAAACAAAGACACGGGGTGTGTGTGTGTGTGTGAGAGGGGGTAAGTGTTGAGCCCAGGCTAGAAAACGGATCTGGTCTGTGAATATGGTGTCTAAAGATTTAAGCTGCAAGCAGGGCAGCTAACTTTCAAGAATTTCTGCAGCCTGCCCAAAAGCAACCTTTAGGGTGAGAAATTACTTCTTGAAACCAGTCTTTTTAAGATCTTAAGCTTAGTATGCATGTTTATTTGCTTAGTACAGTAATCTGCTTTGTTCTGTTTGCTATCCCTTATAATCACTTAAAATCTGCCTTTTGTAGTTAATAAATTTGTTTTTGTTTATTATAAAAGCCAGTTTGTGCAATTTGTAACTGGGGGAGAGGGGGCAAGAAGCTGTGCCTATCTTCCTCCTCATTGAGGGAGGGGGCAGATTTATGAACTTACACTCTGTCTTGTGCTGAGGAGAAATCTATAATGTTGTTTTGGGTGTACTCTGAAGAGGGCAGGTGCACTTGAGTGCTGGGCAATTTCCTAGGGGGTGGTGTGGTGTGCGCACGCGCTGCAAGAGGCCAGAGAGCCTACTTCAGCAAAACAGGGAGAGGGAGTCCAGGCTGGTGGAGCAGGAGGGGTTCAGTGAAACAGGTGGCATCCGTACAGCAGGTGACATCCCAAAAGGGGGGGTCCAACCTGTCACACTCTCCGAAGCCCCATCCAGGTGAGCTATCAAAACAAGACACTGTTCTCAGTAGATAATGTTGATTTTCAAGATATGTTTGGCTCTCCCTCCACTTTCTTCTGTGTTTTGAACTGTAGTGAAATAGCTAACGATGCAGGCATTTAGGTTGCCATCACTAGGCTTCATGGTTAACGTTCCACTGTGTTGAGCTAAGGCAGTTCATATGCTGCTCTGAGTTATTGTTTCAGGCTCTCACCACACTCAAGCCGCCATCGCTGCATCAGTTTAGTTTCAGTTCACATTTTAAAGACAATCTTCCATAAAGGCTGTAAACTGATGTCTTTTTTAATCAAAGTGGAGATTTTGAAGCACAAGATGGCAGCTTCCAGAAGAAATACCAGCTCTCCGAGCCAGGCCCAATTTAATCTCTGGTTTTATGTCCTTGTCCCAGACCTTAAGTGATAACTCAGTTCCACCTTAATCAAGCCACTTACCTCTGATCTTCCGTCTGAAACCTTCATTCCTTAGGGCGTTAGGTTCTTCCTGCTTTTATGTCTCAAGTGCAGCTCTTCATCTTTACAGGGCTAAGGCTTTGTCTACGCTAGCACTTTGTTCGTCCAGGTTGTGAAAAACCACACCTGTGCCCCACTAACATTTCACCGACAAAGGCACTGGTGTGAACAGCGCGATGTTGGCGGGAGACGCTCTCTGCTGACATAGCTACCGATGTTCGTTAGGGGTGGCTTAATTATGCTGGTGGGAGAGTTCTTTCACACCAGCATAGAATGGCTACACGGGAGACCTTGCAGTGGTACAGCAGTGCCGCTGTACGGTCCATAGTGTAGACACAGCCTAAGACTTTTAGAAAGTCTGCTAGACGTTTTGTGGCTTTCTGGGCTCACTGGAAGGGGATTTCCATCTCCACCCAATGTCTATTCACATGGATTGAGAGCTTAGGTAGCATGGCTGTATTGGAGAGGCATACGGCCTATTCTGGCAGAGCTAAGGCAGAATCAGTGGCATGTCAGAGCTCCATAGGGCTACTGCTTGGGATTACAGAACGACAGTAGTTTGCTCGTGGAGCACAGTGATGCATTCTCTGCCTGGTACCTAGATCTCACTCACGCTCACTTTGGGAGGGCAGATCTGTCTCCAGGGGCCTGGAACAATTTGTACAGGGGGGGTGTTGAGAGCCATGGAACCAAACTGTAAACCCAGTTTATATAATGGAAACCTCTTCACGCCATGGGGTGCTGCAGCCTCCCCTCCACCGCACTCCTCGTTCCGGCACCTATGTCTGCCGCCTTGTTTAACTAGGACTTTTCAGCTCCCCTTTGGGGGGGCTCACAGGTCTCCTCCTTGTGGAAATATGCAGAGCTCACCGTGAAGAAAGACGGCAACTGCCAGCCCTTGTGAATGTTGAATCTGCACATTCATTTATTTCATAGGCAGGCCCAAAGGGAAGTGCCTGTGGACCCCAGCGGGTCACTGCTTTCTAGATGGTTCCCAGAACTCAGCAGTGCCAGGCACACAGCTCACAGTGGGAATTTGCAGAGGCAGGTCTCAAAGAACCCGCTCTACTGTGGAGTAATCGTCCTTTACCAGAGCAAAAGCACCGTGAACCCAAAACCTGAGCTCCTGCTGCACTTGAAGCTCTGCAGCTAAGAGTTTGGGGCACAGTTCTTGCATGTTTTGTTCCACACACGGGACATGATGCAATCAGACAAGTATCGCACTGAAACAGTTGTTGGTTTCCTTCCCTCTCTGGTGAGGGTCTGAAAGGAGCTGGCGTTTTCATAGAGCTTAACAATTCCTACCTTTAACACGTCGCTAGTGAGCTGCTCCCTCTGCACCTGCTGGCTTTCGGTGCCATAGCCAGTGTCCTACGGCATGAATTCTTCTCTGCGAAGAGGGTGAGGGTTATTATCTGATGAGTCAGTGACTGCTATTACTGAATTAATAAATCAAACTTTAATTAGACCACCAAGATACTCAGGTGCCTAAACTGAATCCTTTGTGCTGATATTGCTGGGACCCTTCCCTTCCCTTCCCTATGGCGTGTCACTCTCCCATCTGCATTTAGATCGGAGGCTCTTTGGGCAGCGACCATGCGTTGTTTTGTTTCTGTGAAGTGCCCAGAGCATGGGCAGAGTGAAAATAAAAACAAATAATATAATCGCAGCCAGTCCCTGCTTTACAGGCACAGAGTAAGGTGGGTTTTTGCACGTGCAGTCCAAGTGGACCTTCTCACTTAATCACTTCCCCTTTCAGTTAATCAGGATTCCCATTTTTGGGATCTGGAATGTCCCAGTCACCTATAGAGTATTGCCAGAAAAAAACCTGAATTTCTAATGTTAAAACAAGCAAACAAACAAAGCCAACAATGTTTTTTTTTTTGAGGAAGGGAGAACCCCTTCTTGGAGCATTGTCCGTGTTGGTGACCCACACGCTGGGCATGCAGGCTCGGAAGCTTCTCGTCACAATATCCATTGGGACTGTGCATCCGTGTGGCCTCCCGCCTGCCGGCCCTACCTGCTACTCAGCCACTTCTATCACCCGGGGTGCAAGTCGGCACTCCCTGGGGCTTCCCTCCTGTCTGCACTTGACTGCAGATCTGTACTGCATGTTCTTGGTGCTGTCGTGACAGGCACGGCAATTTCCTGCCATCTCTTCTTGTGTGAAGTTATTGTACCATTGAGGGCAGGACCGGAAGGGAAGCCAGTTCCTTGCCTGCAGTAACAGGCTCTGTGTGGATCCTCTCTGCTCAGCCCCCTCCGGTTTCTGTGGAGTCTCTCGGCGCTCTGGATTCCGAATTAGTGAAGGAGCAGAGTGGCAGTTGGGCCACTCGAGTGGGGATTACAGGGACAGCCGGGGTAGGGGGCATGTGCTGCTGGAGCTTCCAGACTCACCCATGTGTGGTACATGCACACCGTGAGTGGGGCCCAAACAGACAGTGCTATGGGGGAAGAGCTATGGGGAAATCACTGTTTTGCCAGGTGTTCTCTCTCCAACATAAAGCAGCAAAAAAGAACTCAAGTCCCTCCCCCCCCGCTGCCGCCTTCTCATCCTCTGCAGGCCAGGTGTGTAGGTTTTGCGTCGGCAGTGTGTGAGAATGTCTGAGCTAGGAGGAGACGTGAAGTCCCCTGACATCTCTCACTGCTCATTTCCACGCTTCTAGCTGTAACATGCCTTGGCAAACACAGAGCAACCTTCCCTTCAAGTGCAGCCAGTGCATCTCCTGCAGCGGGGGGAATGGGATAAAGGCCCAGAGCCTAGGCGAGTGGCGTGAGAGACCTTGGAAGGCGCGATGTAACCACACACAAACCAGCCAGTTTCTGCTTAGAGCTACCTGGCCGGAGACATCCCATCATGGAGCGAGCAGGGTGTGTGGGGTGGTGGTGTTTCTCTACACAGCTCTGGGGCCACCAAACCTGGGATGTAGGGGTCAGTTGTTGGCATCTCAGTATCCAGGAGATGGGGACGAATTGGAGGGAGTTCAGGCATGAATTCACATGACCAGGGTGTGTCTCGGCAAATCAGTGATTTGGGATTTAACAGCAGTGTGCAGTATCTGAAGCGGGTGGGCTCCACAGAGGATGAGGGATTGAATGTGTGGATAGGACTAGCAGAGACGGGGTGACGATAGAAATGGGGAGCATTATTCTGGATACCAGGAAACCTCCTGTCTGTGAGATGCATTTGCTCTGTTGTCATTTGGAGACTTAACAACTGGCACTTTTAAAACTCTGCTGGAGAAAACATAGACAACGGTCTGTCTGGGTAACATTTTCTAAAGTGCCCAAGTCCCATTGCAGCCTAAGGCCTATTGATTTTCAGTGCGATTTTAGGCACTTTTGCAAACGGGACTTAGGTGCTTGTGAAAATGTTACCCACTGTCTCTCAATCTTTATACAGCTCGTTGGTGTACATGGCACTGTCTGGGCAAGAGAGGGGCAAGGCACTGGTGACAAGGGCTGGCAATCTATGTGCGAATGAAAATACAGCAAGCCAGGGAGGGGGCAGTATTCGGAATGAGATGCTGCGTTGCTGGGGGTGGGGGTGGAGGGTTGTTTGATGGGTTTTGTTCATTTCTTTTTGGATTTTGTTGTATTTAACGTCTTAAAAATAATAAAATTCCCGTCTCTGGTATATAGTGGATAGGAAGCTTTGCAGAGGGGGAGTTTTGCGGGGAGGGATAGGTGTAAACTAGCCCCATGGCATGGGTGGGGGAAGGAAGGAGGGGACTACATAAGGCCCATGGAAGGGGCGAGTTAGGCCCATGTGGGATGGGGAGCGGTGAATCAGGCCCATGGGGGGCTGCTATTTTGGTTCCTGATGAAGAGCGAAAGGGGTGAAATTGTGGGCCACGGGCGAATGGTGCCCTGTAACCATGCGGAGGGAGGGCAGGAGGGGTGTAGATATGCCACGGTGACCGGACTTCTTTTGTCTCTGACGTTCTGCTTCGTTGTCAGCTGGAGCCTGTGTCCCATCATTCGCTTTTCTTTTTCATTTTCATTCATGCTCCACCCTAGATGACCTGCTCCATGATCTAGGTAATTATGGTTTTTCGTTCTCCCCCGACCTTCAGCTCCCCCCACCCCTGTTGCCGTCCCTTCCCTTGGTGAGACCCGGGAGGCTTCTGGGAGCAGGGGGCAAATGCTCTTTCCTTTTCTTTCCTCGCTTGCTCCCTCTCAGTCCCAGGCAACTCCAGCCCAGATGTGTGGACCAAAGCACAAGACATAGGGGCTTCCCTTCCCAGCCTGCTGTCTGTCCTGCAGTCCCCAAAGCTCCTCTCCTGCTTCATGTCCCTTTGGGAGGTCCTCAGAGATGCCAGAAGAATGGAGACGAGTTCATACGGTGCCTGGTCCAAAGCTCAGGGAAGGAGCAAAGCAGGAGCATCCCAAAGCAGGCGTCTGTCTGTCGGTTAAGCCGATGGCTAAACCTCTTCTTGCTGCTCGGTGGTGAAGAGGCCCCGTGGCGGGGGGAAGGGCTGAGGCCAGACCCTGCTCTGGAAGAAATGGCAGGCAGCAGGTGGGGCCCATTCTGGCCTCCATGGTGTGGCGTGCTTGAGTTTCCACCCTTTCCCCAAGCTAGGGCATGAGTGTGCATCAGCTGGGCTGAGAGGAGCGTGGTCCCCTCTTCTGTGTTACCCTCTCACTCGCTGGCCTGTGAGGTTGTGCACTCTCAGAGCACCTGGCCAGGGAACCAACCCCAGGAGGCATCTTCCATCTGTCCCCAACACAGGGACTGCCAGACTGCATCCACCTGAATTCTCCTGTCTCTGGTAGTGCCAGGTACCAGCTGCTGCAGAGCAAATGTAAGAAATAAATAACCTGTCAGTGGCTGGCTTCTGCCCTGAAGTGTCGCCGTAGCTCATAGTTCTAGGTGGGGCAGGCAGGGATGCCCACAGTTAAGGTTGCCCTGCAATTCCCATTCTAAGACCTTATTTTCATTTGCTTATAACTTTGCCAAACTTTAATTGTTTTGGCCAAAATTTCTCAGGCTGCATATCTGCCTCAGACTTCTTCTTTTTTAAAGTTTGTTTCAGCTAAAAAAGTTCAGCCTTTTCTCAGCACAAAGATAAAGGAAAATGTATTGTTTTAGCATTGTTTAAAAAAAATCTACCATTTCATTGAGAAGCTGTAGTACGCCCAGGCTTTGGAGCAGGGGATTGCCCTGGTGTCATGGATGTGCCTTTTGCAGTCTGCCCACATTTGGCCAAGTTATTAACCTCTGAAAAATCTCAATTTGCACTTGCTCAGAAGAGACTTGTTAGAGTTTGGCAGATAAATTATCTGAAGACTTTGACTGACTGGACATGCTGTGTCCCCTCAGCTCCTCCCCGCAGAACGACTCAGCATGCTCCACACTGGGACTGCAAGGGCTGAGCTGGCTTCTGCTGCCACTGCTCCTTCCAGCCACTGCGGGCTGCTGTGGCACCTGAACTGAGACTGTCCTGTGCTCTCACTGGGAACACCAGCGTTAAGGTTTGAAACCCAGTGATTTGGGGCTGGAATCTTCCGATCCCTGCACAGACCCCTCTGTCACTTGAGCTGATGGAGTAACTGAGAGCCGTTGTGGGCTGTTCTCCTCCCGTGGAGCAGACACTGGAGGGAGTTGAGACACACACTTTGCCAGTGGGCTTCACAGCTATTTGCCAGACAGCAGAGGAATGCTGAGACTTGGGAATCCTGAGTTCTCTTCTGGGTTGTGGAAGGAAACGTGATCTACTGCTTACACCTTCTGCACTCCCTGCCTCCCCTGCCTGTATCCTGTACTCCTCCCGTGTGCGCCCCTAGTCTGTGTGTCTGGTTGTATGTATTCAGATGAATAAATGAGCCAAAGGTGTTATCCTCACCCAGTCACTGTCCAACATTAAGTCATGTTAAACAAGTTTTTGGATGTGTTATACAGAGACCTCAGCCTGCTTAGCACCATGGCAAACAGACCATGAAAAATTATTTTTACCTTTTGTTAATGATACAGAAAAGAATGAAAATCCAGTTAATGCATTTAAAAGGTAAAGTATTAAGTAAGGCTTTTATTTTAACAATGTTCCTTGTTCCCTTTCCCTTTTTAGCTGCAGGGAGTTTCAAAAGGAAAAAAGAGCCCTCGTTTGACAGTCTTTGAGATGGTATTAAAGATTGTGTCTACTGCCCTTTTGGGTAGCAGAGAAGAAATATAGCTGGGATGCGCTGGAGCTACTGCTGTTTGTTGAAGTTTTTAAAACTGTCCTTTTGGGTAAAGAGGAGTTAAATGAGATGGGCTGGAGGGGTCGCTGTTATCGTTAAAGTTCAGTTCCATTTTGAGGAAAATGGAGAAGACAAACACACACAAAAGGGGAGAGGAAAGAACAGCAAAGAGAGAAAATGCAGCTTCTGTCTCTGGTGCTGACTCTCACTTTCAGCCTCACTGCTGGAAAGACAGGCCTGGCACATAATCTCAGCAGGCACTCCGAGACCTGAAAAATTTGTACCACCATCAGGTTGTTTAGGGCATTGCTTTTAGCTGCCTCTTTCTGGTCACAGGCTCACAGCAGCATTGCAGAATATACAGTCTTGGCTGGCTAAGCCAGACTCTTGTTAGATAGAAGGAAAAAGGAGAGAGAGAGGAAAGAGAAGAAATAAGGTAGGGAAGGAAAAGAACACACACAGCGGGGGTGGAGTGGTGCGGGGGAGAGTTTCACATCCCAGTGGTGGTTGGGATTTAGCTAGTGCCTGCGGGGGGAGGGGGAGGTCATTTGGGTCCCTCTCTCTGTATCAGTCTGGTCAAGATGATGAAGGCCTGGGGTCCCAGGAGATGATGGGGTTGGCAGCCATGATGGTGAAGCTCGTTCCAATAGTCTCTGTTGGTTCTTTCATCTTCAATTTGGGGAAGATGAGTTGAGCTGGGATGTGAAGCTGACAGGTTGGCTCTGATGTTTCTTCAAAGTCTCCTTTTTAAGGACTCCAAAAGGGAGTGAGGGACAGTAGAATAAATCCCCTCATCATTTTGCTCACCAATTAAATCCATTTACGAAAGGCTGAATTTGGCAGAGGTAACTTCATTTCCACATTTTCATGTTAACCAAGTTTGATCTCACATAGTCCTTGGACTATAGCAGTAGGCTCTGGTTGTTTCAGCTAATAGTTTCTCTGTCTGGTTTTCTTGCACCTGTTATAACATTCATCGTTGTCAACAACTTGACCCATTTGTCATGGTTATTGTAACATCTTAGGAATTTTCAAGTCCCCTGCACTCAAGGCAGGACTAAGTATTATCTGGACCATCCTTGACAGGTGTTTGTCTAACCTGCTCCTAACCATTTCCAATGATGGAGATTCCACAGCTTCCCTAGGAAATTTATTCCAGTGCTCAACTACCTTGACAGGAAGTTTTTGCTAATGTCCAACCTAAACCGTCCTTGCTGCAATTTAAGCCCATTGCTTCTTGTCCTGTCCTCAGAGGTTAAGAACAATTCTTCTCCCTCCTCCTTGTAGCAACTGTTTATGTACTTGAAAACTGCTATCATGTCCCCTCTGTCTTCTCTTCTCCAGACTAAACAAACCCAATTTTTTCAATCTTCCCTCATAGGTCATGTTTTCTAGACCTTTAATCATTTTTGTTGCTCTTCTCTGGGCTTTCTCCAATTTGGCCACATCTTTCCTGAAATGTGGCGCTCAGAACTGGACACAACACTCCCAGTTGAGGCCTAATCAGCGTGGAGTAGAGCGGAAGAATTACTTCTCGTGTCTTGCTTAGAATACTCCTGCTAATACAGCCCAGAAGGATGTTTGCTTTTTTTGTAACAGTGTTACACTGTTGACCCATTTACCTTGTGATCCACTGTGATCCACAGATCCCTTTCTGCAGTACTCCTTCCTAGGCAGTCATTTCCCATTTGTTATGTGTGCAACTGATTGTTCCTTCCTAAGTGGAGTACTTTGCATTTGTCCTTATTGAGTTTCATCCTATTTACTTCAAACCATTTCTCCAGTTCGTCCAGCTCATTCTGAATTTTAATCCTATCCCCCAAAGCACTTGCAACCCCTCCCAGCTTGGTATCGTCCACAAACTTTATAAGTGTCCTCTCTGTGCCATTATCTAAATCATTGATGAAGATATTGAACAGAACTGGACCCAGGACTGATCCCTGCAGGACCCCGCTCGTTATGCCCTTCCAGCTTGGCTGTGAACCACTGATAACTACTCTCTGGGAACGATTTTCCAACCAGTTTTGCACCCACCTTATGGTAGCTCCATCTAGGTTGTATTTCCCTAGTTTGTTTATGAGAAGGTCATGTGAGACAGTATCAAAAGCTTTACTAAAGTCAAGATGTATCACATCTACCACTTCCCCCCTATCCACAAGGCTTGTTACCCTGTCAAAGAAAGCTCTCAGATTGGTTTGACTTGATTTGTTCATGACAGATCCATGCTGACTGTTAAAACTTATCACCTTATTATCTTCTAGGTGTTTGCAAATTGATTGCTTAATTATTTGCTCCATTATCTTTCCGGGTACAGAAGTTACGCTGACTGGTCTGTAATTTCCTGGGTGGTCCTTATTCCCATTTTTATATTTTGGCCCTATAGTTGCCCCTTTCCAGTCTTCTGGTATCTCTCCCGTCTTCCACAACTTTTTGAAGACAATCACTAATGGCTCAGATATCTCCTCAGTCAGCTTCTTGAGTATTCTAGGATGCATTTCATCAGGCACTGGTGACATGAAGACATCTTACTTGTCTAAGTAATTTTTAACTTGGTCTTAACCTATTTTCGCCTCTGATCCTACTTCATTTTCACATACTCTTTACAAATGAGCCTAGGGTAAGTTTCTAGGACCAGTAATCACCAGAGGCCCTATTCCCCAGTCTCTGTCTCCAGTGCAGCCTCTCTTTCTCCTCTGTCTGCCCCTTGCAGCTTCTCTTCTGCCTCTGCTCTATCCTCCCTGCAGTTTGTCTCTAGCCACTTGCTTTCTCTTCATGCTAGATGCCAGCTTGGGGAACACTCAGAGGACAGGAGAGACAGACTCCCTCTCGAGTGGGGAGGGATAGCTCAGTGGTTTGAGCATTGGCCTGCTAAACCCAGGGTTGTGAGTTCAATCCTTGAGGGAGCCATTTAGGAAACTGGTGTAAAAATCTGTGTGGGGATTGATCCTGCTTTGAGCAGGGGGTTGGACTAGATACCTCCTGAGGTCCCTTCCAACCCTGATATTCTATGATTCCTGCTTCCCATGCTGTTGCCACAGTGACCTGTGGGGGCTAGAAGGGGTTACTGCAGGGAAGGGTGTGTTCAGGCCCAGGGTGCAGGAGGTGTGGGGGATAGAGCATGCCCAGTAAGGTGGTATCTTCAGATCAGTTACCTGCCAAACCTCTGCTGAGCATGTGTGAACTGTGATTTTTTTTTTCCCCAGTAGCTTTTGACTTGGCCAAATCCATGTGGATTCTCACAGGGATGGCAAAAGGCAAGTTCCGGACACCGTGGTGTCCCCCCAGTCAAATTACAAAGACCTGCTTCAACGTGGAGGCACTAGAGCTTCTCACTGAAATGACTGAGGATTTTTAACATTGGTAGGACAGCATGTTTTTCCTGATCTTTTTTTCTCGAGGAACAGCTGAATCATTTTAGCTGAAACGTTAACAAAGAAAAAAAATTCAGTCTGCGGCAGGCAGCCAGCATGGAAATTTCATCCCAAGCAGTTTGTCTGGCAAGACAAAAGCAATTGAAAAAAGGATCTTATAATAAAAGGTGCAGGACAACCTTACCTATAGGCATTGTTATCAGCTCTGCCTAAAATAACTTCTCCTGTTGTAACAAGCTGGCAACGTTCTGTTAGCAGGTGCTGACTCTACTTGGGCTCTGCTGACTCACCGAGGCAGGTGGTTTGAGGTCCCACCTGCATATTGTAAGGATGCCGGGACTAGAACCTGGGTCTGTAGAGCCTGGGATGGCTGGGGTTCCCACAGCGCCACCAGGAGGCCATGCAGAGCCATACCCAGGGAGCACTTTGGAGAATAGGCGCTACAGGAAGTACCGCCCAAGGGATCCAGAGCGGTGATACCCTGCAGTCCTCTGATTTGCCAACCACCCTGTTTACCTGCAGGGGTTTCCCTGGGAAGTTGTCTGGGCAGCAGCATGGACTTCGGGCCTGCTGCAACTCCAGACCCCTCATCTCATTTCCTTATCTCCGGCCTCCAATCCCAGCCTGACTCTGACCCTGACTCCTGTATCCCATTCCAGCCCGCTACTGACTCTGATCTCTGGTCTCCAACCCCAGCCTCACTCTTACCCTGACTCCTGTCTCCCATTCCAGCCTGATACTGCCTCTGATCTCTGGTCTCGAACCTCGTCCTCACTTTGACCCTGACTCCTGTCTCCCCTTCCAGCCCGATACTGCCTCTGAACTCTGGTCTCCAACCCCGCCCTGACTCTGCCCCCGACTCCTGTCTCCCATTCCAGCCTGATACTGCCTCTGATCTCTGGTCTCCACCCCCGGCCTCACTCTGACTTTGACTCCTGTCTCCTATTCCAGCCCGATACTGCCTCTGAACTCTGGTCTCCAACCCCGCCCTGACTCTGCCCCCGACTCCTGTCTCCCATTCCAGCCCGTTTCTCCTTCTGATCTCTGGTCTCCAACCCCAGCCTCACTCTTACCCTGACTCCTGTCTCCCATTCAAGCCCGATACTGCCTCTGATCTCCGGCCTCCAACCCCGGCCTGACGCTGACCCTGACTCCTGTCTCCCATCCCAGCCCGATACTGCCTCTGATCTGTGGTCTCCAACCCCGGCCTGACTCTAACTTTGACTCCTGTCTCCCATTCCATCCCGATACTGCCTCTGATCTCTGGTCGCCAATCCCAGCCTGACTCTGACCCTGCCTCCTGTCTTCCATACAAGCCCGATACTGCCTCTGATCTCTGGCCTCCAACCCCAGCCTGACTCTGACCCTGGCTCCTGTCTCCCAGTCCAGCCCGATACTGCCTCTGATCCCCGGTCTCCAACCCCGCCCTGACTCTGCCCCCGACTCCTGTCTCCCATTCCAGCCCGTTACTGCCTCTGATCTCTGGTCTCGAACCTCGTCCTCACTTTGACCCTGACTCCTGTCTCCCCTTCCAGCCCGATTCTGCCTCTGATCTCTGGTCTCCACCCCCGGCCTCACTCTGACTTTGACTCCTGTCTCCTATTCCAGCCCGATACTGCCTCTGATCTCTGGTCTCCAACCCCGGCCTGACTTTGACCCCAAGTCTTGCTTATTGAACCTGGATCTAGCAATTGCTCTGACTCCTGCTCACTGACTAGCATCTCTGCTGTGTGACCTCCAGCCCCGCTGTGACCGCTAGGCCAGGCTGCCTATTCTTCAGCCCTTGCACATATAAAAGAAGTGGGAGTAGATCTCTGAGGGGGAGAGAGTCAGAAGCTTGGAGGGAGGAGCCAAGCCTAGCCTGGGGAGAAGGTCTGATTCAAAATATGTTGGGCTGTTAATAAAACCAAACCCCAGAATAGGGAGATCTCTACTCCTGTTTACACTCTGAGAGCACCTGCCCACACCTCTCTGCTGTAGCTATGGATGTTCCCATTATCCATGTAAGCTGTTGATTTTTATTTCAATCCTCCTAAGCTCTTGGCCTCCACAATAAATTGTGGTAATGGGTTCCACTGGCTAAATATATCGTCTCTAATTTTTTTAAAGTTTTAAAAAATTTTAAATGGTTTCCATTCCCTTGAATTGGATGTCCCATTTTTTCTTGCATGATGAGAAGGGGTAAATAAGAGCCTTTGATGTACCTTCTCTACCCATTTGTTACTTCTGTATTTCTCTGTCATGCCTTCTCTTATTCACCTCTTCTTTAACCTGGGCCAGGTTTTTCAGTCTCTCTCCATACAAAAGTCTTTTCAGGCCTCTGATCATTTTAGTTACCATCTCTGACGCTGTTCTAATTCCATAATAGCCTTTGTGAGACAAGGTGACCAGTTCTGCACACAGTGGGTATCCCATTGATTTGTATAGTGATGATATAATATTTTCCATATTATTCTGCATCACATTTTGGGGTGTGGATTTGTTTTTGTTTTTTGTTTTTGTGCTTGCGGTGGCTGCCTCCCTCACATTGACCAGAGGTTTCTTTCTCTCTGTGGTTACGGTTAGATTAGAATCCAGCCAGGGGTGAGCTGTTCAAGTTATTCAGAGAAATGTCAGGGCCCCCTCAGTCTTCTTTTCTCAAGACTAAACATACCCCCTGAGTTTAGCAGAGCCTTAGACCAATGGTTCTCAACCAGGGGTATGCAGAGGTCTTCCAGGGGGTACGTTAACTCATGTAGATATTTGCCTGGTTTTACAACAGGTTACATAAAAAGCACTAGCGAAGTCAGTACAAACTAAAATTTCATGCAAACAATGACTTGTTATACTGCTCTGTATACTATATCAGTGTTTCTCAAACTCTGGCGACCCCCGGGAGGTCACAGGATGGGTTTAGCGGGGTCGCAAGTGCAGGGCTGGCATTAGGGGGTGGCAAGCAGGGGCCCTGCAAAGCCAAGTTACATGCTGAAGCTGAAGCCTGAGCCCTGCCACCTGGGGCTGAAAACAGACTCCTGGAAGGGGTACAGCAGTCTGGAAAGGTTGAGAACCAGTGCCCTATACCCCAGAGCAGGGTTCTTTTAACCCAAACAAGCCAGTTTGTACTAGTCTGTGTCCATGTGAGGTAAGGGGCTGATCTGGACTCTCGTTACCTAAGACACCTTAAAGAGCAGGCCCCTGCGTGTAGCTGGTGGGTGGTGCAGTGAAATGTACGTTGCTTGTGGGGATATCACGGGACTTTGAGGGTGTCTCTTTAACATGGCATGTAGGGCAAGGTAAGGATCTCCCCAAAGCTGTGCCCAGGGCTCGCAGAAAGTACAGCCACAATGAAGCAGAGAAGTTACTGCACTGGCTGCAGAGCCAGCGTATGTCACGTGGTTGGTCAGCGGTGCCAAGAGCTGCAGCAAGCAGCAGCTCATTTTTCTCTGCCCTGGCTGAGGTCCTCTCGTCTCTCTGTGGCCGCGGTAGCAGCCTGCTGCGGGGGCGGCTGCTAATCAGAAATGAATTCTTCCTTTCATCTGCGCCGTTCCCTCGCTTATTTTTGTGTGGGTGTTTCTGTCTCAGGAAAATTGGATTGCGGGTTGATGAAGCAGAGCCCCTGGGAACCGTGGTGAGCCGGGCTCCAGGACTCAAGCAGACGGCTGGGTAGAGCTAACAGCATCAGAATAACAACAGGCACGGTCCCCTACACCACCGGGAAGGAGCTGAGAGCTGCACGTTCAGGGACCCTGCATGGGCTTCTGTGGCCAATGCAGAGCGGAGAGGCTGTTCCCCATGAGCTCCCTTTGCCCACCCCCCTGGAGAGGCCAGGATCTGAGTGGAACAGGGACCCAGAGCCTGGTTGCTTTGGAGGCTGTGTAGTGTAGGGCATAGAGCAGGGGTGGGAAAACTTTTTGGCCCCCTATCCGTCCCCTCCCACTTCCCACCCCCTGACTGTCCCCCTCAGAACCCCCGACCCATCCAACCCCCCCACTCCCTGTCCCCTGACTGCCCCGATCCCTATCTGTCCCCAGGGACTCCCATGCCTATCCAACCCCCTCGTTCCCCGTCCTCTGACCGCCCCCCTCCCCCGCCAGAATCCACGACCCATCCAACCCCCCCCCGCTCCTTGTCCCCTGACCGCCCCCTCCCCGGACCCCATCCCCTACCCAACCCCCCTGTCCCCTGACTGGCCCTACCCCTATCCACACCCCCGCCCCCTGACAGCCCCATGGGACTCCCATGCCTATCCCCCCCTTACCATGCCGCTCAGAGCAGCAGGAGCTCGCAGCCCGGCCGGAGCCAGCCATGCCTCCCGCGCTGCCCAGCAAATTCATCCCTGTTGTCACTCTGCCTTGCGGATTGCCATGGCCTGCCTGCAGGAAAGCTGCCATGGAGTGACAGATGTGGGGTCTGGACAGACGGCTCCATCACTGCAAGCACAAGACACAGTTGTGAGGGGCTGTCTCCTGACTTAACAAAACAGCTAAAGTCCTTTGAGAATTGACTGCATGGACCCCTCTGGGGGGCTGCATGCCCCCTCAGCTTGCCAGCGCAGAGTTTCTGGACTGCAGTGTCCACTGGAGCTGCGGCCCCACCCTGTCTGCGCCCCGGTGTCTCTACTCAGAGGACCCCGCCCTAATGGCGTTTAGTTTCTTCTGACAGCTGAAGGAAGCAAACAGGAGCTCATTGGTGTCTGTAGCTACCCCGAGCTGTGAACCAGGTTCACCAAGTTCTTGGTCCTGCTGGACGCTTACCCCCTGGACTCCATCGTGCCCTCCCCTCTCCATTATGGGCACCTTTTCTATGGGATGGCAAAGACCAAACCCACCAGCTCTGTGCCATGTCCCTTCTGTGATGGCGCAGCGTCCTTGACAGATGAACACACCACAGCCCTCTGGTCTCAGAGAAGAACCGAACCCTGATGCTCTCTTTGTAGAGCTGTCACCAGTAGGACTCACTGGGCTCCACCTCCTTGAGGTGGCCATTGTGCCTGGTGCTAGATACAAGGTGAACTCAGTGTCAAGATTTCAGTCCTGCTCTGCTGACCGTGGTGCCAAAAGCGGAGTGGTTCAGTGTTCAGCAGCTCGGTCCTCGGGGTGAGTTCCAGTGCAGAGAGTAAAAGTACCATTGAGTGGCTGCCCCACGTGTTGAGGGCTCTCCCTAGTCCGTCAGGCACTGGGGACTGCAAGAATTCAACTCTTAAGCACCACATCACTCTGCTGTCAAACTCTGGTAGGACATGTAAGAAATCCTGGATTATCCTGGATATAAGGTGCAAGCATAATAAAGTCTAGACCAGTAATGTATAGACTTAGTGGTTTAATAGGGCCAGTTTCACAAAGCTGATGGAACTCCATCACCTCCGTGATGGTCTGAGAGCCCCGGTGCTGCCACAGTGCAGCATGCTTGAGCTATTTAAGCTCCTAGTAATGCTGAATTTATTTAATGCTGCCCCAAAATGTTTCATTTTCAATGTGCCACAGAATTGTATTTTGGAAATGCGTAAGTGCATTGTAGCACTTGTGGGTCTGGGGTGGTTGAGTAGGGGACGGAGGGGCTTGTGGCATTTGCAGTGGTGTGGGGAGGTGGCTATTTCTGCGTAGTTGATCAGCATTGACTAGTGAACAGCGTTAACAGCCCATTGAGATGAGTGGGACAGTTCGCACTTCTCGCAGCGACGATGTCAGGCGGCCTGAAGACTCGGGCAAACAGCAGCGCATCTCTGGGAAGGTTTTCTTCATAACTGTTGTGCAGGAGCATTCTGCAGTAAGGGATGAGTTCTCTAGCAAGTTCCTCAGCTTTGGAATCACGGAGGCCTGGGAGTGGATGGGCAGGGCTCCTAGCCCCAGCTTCGGTTTTCCAGGGAACCTCCCGTCCCTCTGCCCAGCCAAGGGGCAGATCCTGAAGTGTTTGCATCTGACTGCCTGGCTGCTGGCTGCCTGAGTGTGGTCACAAATCAGCGTGCTTGGCATCAGAACCCCGGATGTAGGGAACACCTCCAACTCACTCTTCTGCCGTGCACACTTCTGATACTTGCAAAGGGCAGAGGGGAGGCTATCATGCAAGGGCAGAGTTAAGGTCGTTTGGATGTGCAAGCCACCACAGCATTTCCTGGTTTCCTAACATCTGGGTTTTGTTTAACTCTAACTTCCAATGCACATTTTGGGCAGCAGTCTTAACTAACTCCAGCTTTAACAGTTGAATGGCTGTGAATGGAGTTGAATGGCTGTGAGAAAGAAGAGTGGAGCCTGCACCAGCCCAGAGGTGTGCTTTGCCTGTATTTTCCATGAGTCTGTTGTGAGAGCGAGGAGTTGGAGCAGGATTCCTTCCCCTTAGGCTTCTCCCTCCTTTGCAGCTCTGGGTTTTCTTTGTAGTCGTTGCTGTGAATGGATCTGAGGATTTCCGAATCCATCTCTCCTCAAAGGCCCTTTCTCAGCTAGAGCTGTAATGGAGAATTGTGATTGCGAGTCCTCTTGTAAGCTCCTGAGTGGGGCTCATTCAGTGAGGGCTTGGGAAATCGCATCAGCCTGCCATAACCTCCCGGATGCTTACTCGCTTTTCTTTGAGAAGGCGTTTCAGATCCCTGAGTGGAGTTAATACAGCAACACGTGTCACAGCATTTCTGGGGGAAGGGAGTCAGGCAATGGGGTTTGCTGAAATCTAGGGCTCTGTCTGTCTGGGATCCTCCTCCGGGAGGATAACATTTAGCTGGGAGGTGTTAGAACAGAACAGGCAACAAGGTGAAGGCTTTCTCCTCTCCCCCAGGGGCGGGGGGCTAGTTCCTGGTCCTGGCTGAGGCCAGTAGGAGTTCTGGGCGGGGAGGGGGGAATGCCGATGGCAGAGTGCCCTCTCCTCCTGAGCACGAGGATTCCCGGCCTGCCTGTTGGGCTTTCAGGGAGCTGAGATCACCATGTAAGTCAAGGCCCTACATGCCCCCACTTTGCACTGCTGATGAACATACCCAGAGTGGCAGCATATTAACATTCGCAGGAGAGCAGGGGCAGCGCCGGGGCTGCTACAAGCCTGCAGTAAGCGCCGTCACTGCCCTGGTCCTCGCCTGGATTGCCGGCCCGCGGGAGGCTTGGCAACGAGAGGACACAGGCATTTCAAATGATAATGAGATAAGGGGAAAGAAACATCTCCTCTCATGCCGAGGAGAAACCCTGAGCCAGGCTGCTGGGAGGGGAGGGAAGGGGGAGTGCTGACTCGTTCTGTGCATCTCGGCATGCTTTGGTACGGTGCTCAGAGGAAATAGATCTGTTTGGAGCTCAATAGAATCTTCCCCTTATCTGTGGACTGCTGAGATAGGCTCTTGAATTCTGGAAAGTCACCCTGTTGCAGGGCTGTTGAGTGGTAAAAGCTCCAGTGCCGGGGCTGGGGATTGAGCAGAGTGGGGGCTCGGTTCTCCCCATCAGCTGTGTTGCAGTCAGTGGGGGCTGCATGCCCCACTGATGGATCATCTGGCCCTAGAAGTTCAACTAAACGGGCTGGTAACTGGCTAGAGCAGCACACAGAACATGAGGGCTGTGCTCCTTATCTCCTCCTCTCTCCCCAGACTTGGGAAAGCAGCCGCCGTTCTCCATTCTGTTGGGGTTGTTATATCCTGCTCCTCGCTGCGGTATCTCAGCGCCTTCCAGCAGCGCGTTACATGACGTGACTGACATTTGTCCCGTGTTGGTCTCTCTTTCTCCCTCCCTCTCTGCAGGGGGAAAACGGGTGGGATTTTTTATTGAATATATTACACGTGTGCTATGCGCTGTGTTTATATTAGCAAAGTCAAGGTCAAAGTCAAAGAAGTAGGAGAGGAGGGAAACTCCTGCTGCATACCATAAGAGGGGCACAGGAGGGGCTCTCTGCTCATGCAGAAGGTTGAGGAGGAAAGAACATAAGAACACATACTGGATCAGACCAAAGGTCCATCAAGCCCAGTATCTTGTGTTCTGACAGTGGCCAATGCCAGGTGTCCCAGAGGGAACAGAACAGGGAATCATCAAGTGATCCATCCCCTGTCGCTCATTCCCAGCTTCTGGCAAGCAGAGGCTAGGGACACCATCCCTGCCCAGCCTGGCTAATAGCCATTGATGGACTTATCCTCCATGAACTTACTTAGTTCTTTTTAGAACCCTGTTATAGTCTTGGCCTTCACAACATCCTCTGGCAAGGAGTTCCACAGGTTGACTGTGCGTTGTGTGAAGAAATTCTTCCTTTTGTTTGTTTTAAACCTGCTGCCCAGCTCTGAAACACTGTAAGAGAGGTGCACAGTGTGCCTTGCACTTGGAGTGCAAGCTGGTGAGGTTTGTGTTGCTTTTGTAGCTCCTGAGGGACATCATTTCATACTCTGGGGCCAGAGGGCAATGAAAATGATCAGGGGGCTGGGGCACATGACTTACGAGGAGAGGCTGAGGGAACTGGGGTTATAGAGTCTGCAGAAGAGAAGAGTGAGGGGGGATTTGATAGCTGCCTTCAACTACCTGAAAGGGGGTTTCAAAGAGGATGGAGCTTGGCTGTTCTCAGTGGTGGCAGATGACAGACCAAGGAGTAATGGTCTCAAGTTGGAGTGGGGGAGGTTTAGGTTGGATATTAGGAAAAACTTTTTCACTAGGAGGGTGGTGAAGCACTGGAATGGGTTACCTAGGGAGGTGGTGGAATCTCCTTCCTTAGAGGTTTTTAAGGCCCGGCTTGACAGAGCCCTGGCTGGGATGATTTAGTTGGGGGTTGGACTAGATACCTCCTGAGGTCCCTTCCAACCGTGATATTCTGTGATTCTATGAAATGGCTCCAGGCAGCAGGCTAACCAGGGGTTAATGTCGTCACATCTGTGCGGAGATAGGAGAGATCAGTGCTGGGGAGGTGGGGGCAACGCAGAGTGGACAGTGCCTGGCGGGTGGCAGGGCAGGGGGAAGCTGCTTTTGCGAGTATCCCAGCTTCACTTTGATCCAAGCTGCACCTGGGCCCTGCCTTTGGAATCATCTAGTTAGTTCCAAGGTATTAATGAACTATCAGTGTGAAAAGTCCTCATTAATTTTTGGAATAAATTAATTCCCCCCTTTCCCCACCCAAGCCTGGCTGACTTTGATTGGCACCTGTTTTTTACACAAATGTTTAATTAAAGGCATAATGAGTGTAAAATCAGCTCAGCAGCTGGAGCTGAGAGATGGGAGCAGCTCGGGAGCAGCCACAGGCTACGCTTAGAACGTGCTGTGATTTGTATTCCCCGGGCAGTGCCGTGGGCACGGCACGTGCCAGGAGACATGGTCCCTGCCGCAAGGCACTCGGGGGAACAATACAGCTTGGGAGGGAAGACCTGGGTAATGCAGATACATAACGTTAGCGACGGGCAGGGTCTCCATTTCTTCATGGGCAATGAATGCCTAGCCACTCTCGCTGGGCGGGTTCCTGTGGGTGTGGTGATAGAGGGGGCGGTCTTGGGGAATACAGGGTGCAGCCAAGGGCAATGGGTTGTGCTGGACCTGGGTATACACAGTGACTGATACAGTCTGGAGAACAGATTTGCTGAGGAATAGGGACCCCAGCTACTTTCCCGAGTCTAACCTCTCTCATAGCAGCATCTGTAGGCACCACATTCTGCCTTATGCAACTGGCTAGGAGACTGTGTCCTGTCCTGGTGGACAATGACCTGCCTCAGGTATTCACACCTCCTGGCTGGACCTGAGCAGTGTGATATGCCTGGGCATGACGCCCTTAGGAAACACCAGCTAGTCCAGAACGCTGCAGCACGTCTCCTCAGCAGCACTGGCTATCATAGGCACATCGCCTGTCCTCCGCTTGCTACGCTGGCTTCCCAGAGAACATTGGGTCCAGTTCAAGGCCTCGCTCCTCTCCCCTCCACCCCCCCGAGCCACCCTGCCTGCAGAAATTACCACCCAAGGAGGGACAAGAGAGCTGTTAGCGGTGCACTGCTGGAAGGCACCAGGTGCCCTGATGATGGGGCAGTGCAAGAACTTGAATAGAATAGAAATGCCCCAGGGCTTCTCTATCGTTTTTCTTGGGATGCTTCCAGGACTGTGCCAGGCTGAGGACTGTGTGTCCTGGCTCTTGTTGTTGTGCTTCTGTGCACAGATTTCTGCTGTGGCTTCTGTAACAGCTCTCACGTGAATTCCATCTGCTCCTGGAGACTTGTCAGATCCCTGGGGCTGGAGTTTAATTGCTTTTACTTGCCTGCTGCTGAAGCTACCCAGGAAAGCAAAGGCAGTCAGCGGCAGATGGCTTGTCAGAGTGATCTCTGCCCTCTTTCCCCCTACCCCGTTCTCTCCTTGTCCCCATTCTGAGTTCATGTCCCAATCCATCTCCTAATGCTGTCACATCCTCCAGGGCTGGTTTCTTACCCCAAATCCTGTTTGGAGCCATCAGTGCTGCTCTGTCTCTTAGGTGCATTTCTAGCTCTCCTCCTCATCACAGCCAGGCACCCCCATGCCACCCTGCAGCGCAGCGGAGACGGGGCTTGCTCGGAGTCACACAGGGAGTCTGTGACACAGCTGGGAACTGAGCCCAGATCTGTGGAGTCCTGGGCCAGTGTTCTCAGCACAGAATGGAGTCCTGATGGGACCCCCTGTCTCTCCATGGGGCTGTGACTTGCTTAGCTTTGAGGCGCTTTCTTCATCGGGTGATTTCATCCTCGCTCGGAGTTTCTTCCTTGGATTTAGGAGATGTTTCTCCTTCTCTTCAGCATTTAAACTCTACGTTCTCAGGCCCCTCCCAGCCCATCAGTGTCAGGGTTCCTGGGCCCATCCTGTCCCTTCCATCTGATGGCTGCAGGCTCCTCTTCCAGGCTAAGTTGGATCCCTTGGCCCTGCAGGTTCATCGGCTTCTGGCCCCGCATCTCCTGATGTCACTACTGACAGGCTGGCAGAAGCTGGGCATTTGATTTCAGATGTTCTCAGATGTAATGATATCGTTCTTGTTCTCCTGAGTATGGGCGCACTTCCAGAAGGGGCTGGCTCTGACCCCCGGGCAGGGAGCAGATGGGACAGCAGGTTACTGACGCAGATGCTAAAATGGGGAGTGCAGTGGGGACAGAGAAACAATCCAGAGGGGCCTCTTTAGTCTCGAGAGTCACAGGGTATGTCTGCCCTCGAGCTGGAGGGAGTTCTGTGTGCGAGCTGTGATTGAGCTACTGCACTAAAATAGACTTGAGCCGTGGTGGAGCGGGCGGTAGGACAGGCCGGCCCCCTGAGTCAGCGCTGACGGTCCCAGGCAGGACTGTACTCGGGATGGCTAGCCTATGCCATCACCCTCCCCGCCATGGCGACACTTCCGTTGCTGGCATGCTAGCGCAATCCAATGCATCGACCTGTGATGGATGTTCTACCTTCAGCTTGAATGTAGATGTACCCAGAGCTCCTGCTGCTAACCGCTTTCCACCCCTACCGTTGTCCTCGCCGTCAGAGAGGTCAGTATTCGAGCAGGAACGGCTGGAAACACCTTTTCCATCCATGACTTCTCCAGATGAGTTTGTGGGCTCCTAGATGCATAGATATGAAACCAGAAGGGACCACTCTGATCTTCTAGTCTGGCCTCTTGCATAACACTGGCCATAGGACTTTCCCTAAGTAATTCCTGTTTGAATTAGAGCAGATCTTTTCGAAAAATAGTCAATCTTGATTTAAAAATCTCCAGTGATGGAGGATGCTCCATGACCCTTGGTAAATTGTTCCAGTAGTTAATTACTCTCTGTTAAAAACGTGCGCCTTATTTCCAGTGTGAATTTGTCTAGCTTCAGCTTCCAGCCATTGGATCTTGTTCAGGAGTTCTCTATTATCAAATTTCTTTTCTCCATGTAGATAATTATAGATTGTGATCAAGTCACCCCTTAACCTTCTCTTGGTTAAACTAAATAGGTTGAGATCCTTGAGTCTGTCACTCTAAGGCAGGTTTTCTAACTCTTTAATCATTCTTGTGGCTCTTCTCTGAACCCTCTCCAATTTATCAGCATCCTTCTGGAACTGTGGACTTGCTAGGATCTGCAAGAGGGGGAGGAGCAGAGACGAAGAGCACCTCTGCTGTACACCTTAGGAGGAGGGGAACTCCAATCATGCAGAAGGTTGAAGGAGAGAGCCCAGATCTGAAATACCTGAGGGGAGCTCTGCATTTGGGGGTGCAAAGTGTCTTCCCAGATGTGCAAAACCTTCATCTGTACCTGTGTCTAAAAGTAGGACTGCAGGTTTTGTGTGCACATGCCTATGCGTGCCTGTGTGTGAATGCGGGTACGCCTGTGGGCGGTCATGTACCCGTGGGTGAAGGCGGGTACGCCGGCGGGCGGGGCTGTGTACCTGGGGGCGAATGCGGGTACGCCTGTGGGCGGGGCTGTGTACCTGTGGGCGAATGCGGGTACACCTGCGGGCTGGGCTGTTTACCTGCGGGCGTGTGTGTACCCGTGGGTGAGGGTGGGTATGCCTATGGGCCGGGCTGTGTACCTGGGGGTGAATGCGGGTACGCCTGTGGGCGGGGCTGTGTACCTGTGGGTGTGTGTGTACCTGTGGGTGAGGGCGGGTACGCCTGTGGGCGGGGCTGTGTACCTGTGAGTGAATGCAGGGTACGCCTGTGGGCGGGGCTGTGTACCTGGGGGCGGGGCTGTGTACCTGGGGGCGAATGTGGGTACGCCTGTGGGCGGGGCTGTGTACCTGTGGGCGTGTGTGTACACATGGATGAGGGCAGGTACGCCTGTGGGCTGGGCTGTGTACCTGTGAGTGAATGCAGGGTACGCCTGTGGGCTGGGCTGTGTACCCGTGGGCGTGTGTGTACACATGGGCGTGTGTGTACACATGGATGAGGGCGGGTACGCCTGTGGGCTGGGCTGTGTACCCGTGAGTGAATGCGGGCGGGGGTGTGGCCTGTGCACAGAGTTCAGTTTGTGACCTGTTCCATCCTTGACGTCTGCTGAGGCTNTGGGCAGGCGTGTACACATGGGTGAAGGCGGGTATGCCTGTGGGCGGGGCTGTGTACCCGTGGGTGAATGCGGGTACGCCTGTGGGCTGGGCTGTGTACCCGTTGGTGAGGGCGAGTACGCCTGTGGGCGGGACTGTGTACCTGTGAGTGAATGCAGGGTACGCCTGTGGGCAGGCGGGTACCCGTGGATGAGGGCGGATACGCTTGTGGGTGCGCGTGTACCTGTGGGCGAATGCGGGTACGCCTGTGGGCTGGGCTGTGTACCTGCGGGCGTGTGTGTACCCGTGGGTGAGGGTGGGTACGCCGGTGGGCGGGGCTGTGTACCTGGGGGCGAATGCGGGTACGCCGGTGGGCGGGGCTGTGTACCTGGGGGCAAATGCGGGTACGCCGGTGGGCGGGGCTGTGTACCTGGGGGCGAATGCGGGTACGCCCGTGGGCGGGGCTGTGTACCTGGGGGCGAATGCGGGTACGCCTGTGGGCGGGGCTGTGTACCTGTGGGCGTGTGTGTACACGTGAGTGAATGCAGGGTACGCCTGTGGGCTGGGCTGTTTACGTGTGGATGAGGGCGGGTACGCCTGCGGGCTGGGCTGTTTACCTGCGGGCATGTGTGTACCTGTGAGTGAATGCAGGGTACGCCTGTGGGCTGGGCTGTGTACCCGTGGGCGTGTGTGTACACATGGATGAGGGCAGGTACGCCTGTGGGCTGGGCTGTGTACCTGGGGGTGAATGTGGGCGGGAGTGTGGCCTGTGCACAGAGTTCAGTTTGTGACCTGTTCCATCCTTGACGTCTGCTGAGGCTGCCAGCCCGGGAGCAGACCGGGTGATGCGAACGGCTGCTCAGCGTGAACTGGACTGACACCCAGGGCCACCAATCAGCTGGCGGATGGGCAGGTCATTGTCCCTGCTGGCCTGGGTGGCCTAGTAACAAGGATCTTTCTAGCTTCCCTGATCCCTTTAGCTGCCGGCTCGTCTCTCCCAGATCCCCTTATTAACAAACTCAAATGAAATCAGGCGTTGTGCTGAAGGGCCCTGCAAACACCTGCCCGAGGCCCGGTGCGCAGCCAGCTTATTAGTGTAATTGGGCATTTTACAGTCCGCTCTTGTAATCACATTTTAATTTGTTAGCGAGCAAAGCTGCTGTGCCGAGTGAAATGCGGGACCAGCAAGTCGTGTGCGGGGCACTGGCTGCCTCTGAAAGGGGCATGTGGGCCTTAAGGTTCGACCCCATCAGTGACCTCTGGGCTTCAAGCGGTAAGAGGGCCTCAGAGGCGCCAAACTCTGCCATTTGGAGGGACGCAGCCTCCAAGCCGTAAGGGCCAAACGCCAGTCGCGCTCGCTCTGCCCAGTCACTCCAGGGACTCGCCGTCCAGAGGGCTGTTCCTACTGCTCTTTAGAAGTTTCTGACCGGACGCTTCCAGCACTGGTGCTGGGTCATGCTGGTGCAATTGGCATGTGCGCAATTGTGTATTTGTCTGTGCAGAGCCATGCGAGACGACGTGGTCATGCCTGGGGGGGGGTGTCAGTTTCTGCATGTGTGTGTGTACGTGCAGGTGGCAGTCAGCAGAGCCAGGGCAGAGGAGGCAAAGCCAGGGGGAGTTTTCTGTCCAAGATGCTGGGCTTGCTCCCAGTTTCACAGGGACGCTGAACGACGAGAGAACACGCTCTCTTTCTAATGTGGAAACAGCAAGAAACCCAGAGCCTGAGGGGCCCAGGAAGAAATGTCAGGTCACAGCGCAAGGCTGCTGCTCAGGCATGGCACTGGGATGGAAATTGGGTCAGTCTCTGAAAGCTTTTCTGGGCTGAGCCTCAGGAATTCGCGGCTCGCGCTGAGCCAGTTTGTGCCTGGAGCATGTTGCGGGGAGTTCCCGCGGCTCTGGATCCCTGCCGAGAGAGCTGGGAAGTGGGGTCTCCAGCACCTGGCCACAGGAGGAAGGGATGGGGGAGAGGCTGCATTGTCTCTCCTGGGTCCCCTCAGAGGGATATGGATGCCATCTAGAGCACCTAGGACACGGTTCTCAAACTTCATTGCACCGCGACCCCCTTCTGACAACAAAAATTACTACACGACCCGGGAAGGGGGACTGAAGCCTGAGCCCCTCTGCCCCAGGCAGGGGGGCCAAAGCAGAAGCCTGAGCCCTGCCCCCCTGGGTGGGGGTGGGGGGCTGTAACCTGAGCCCTGCCGCCCAGGGCTGAAGCCCGCAGGTTTTGGCTCCAGCTCTCGGCGGTGGGGCTCGGACTTTTGGCTTCAGCCCCAGGCTCCCGCAAGTCTAATGCCAGCCCTGGCGACCCCATTAAAACAGGTTTGCGACCCACTTTGGGGTCCCGACCCACAGTTTGAGAACCGCTGACCTAGGAGAGATGGGAGCTCTCGGTGGCATGGGATTCTGGTGTAATCTGGTGCTGCCTCGCTGTAGAGGAGCTAATGTGGCCTGTAGCCCCTGCTGGTCTCATGACAGGACTGGGGGAAAGGCGGCCAGTTGCAGTAACGGCCCTGACTGGACCGGAGAGGAGGTGGCTGCCCGGTCTCTAGCCCATCCCTCAGCTCATCACACTGGAGCTGGATGGCTGCCGGGAAGAGCCGTACGACCTGGGCATTTCTGAGGCTCCCACACTCCGTCAGGGGGGTAAGGGCTCCTTCTCCTCTGAGCCTCAGCCCTCTTCCCTCAGCCTCCTTTCCTTGAGTTGCCTCATGCTGTAGAGAGCTAGTGTGGTGAGGGGATGTACTGCAGCCTGCCCTCAGAACAGCCCCCGTGTGTGGACCCAGCGGTTTACACTTCCCCCCTCACCTCTTCCAGCCCCCCTGCCTTATCCTGCCTCCCCCCCCGTGCTAATCTTACACACCCTCCCTAACCTCGGATCTCTGCTTGTTTCTCTGTCCTGCGCTGTGTGTTGGGAGCGGGGCGGGGTAGCTTGGGGGTGTCGTTACTCTGGGTGCGGTCTGTTGTAAGAATGCACGATGAACGGTTGCTGTTTGAGCACCGTAACTTGCAGAACAGGTGCAGAGTAGGCCGCCTAGGGTGATCCGAGAAATGGAAAACCTGCCTTATGGGAGGAGATTCAAAGAGCTTGGCTTGTTCAGCCGAACCAAACGCAGGCTGAGGGGAGCTTTGATTGCTCTCTATAAACACATCAGAGGGATAAATACCAGGGAGGGAGAGGAGTTATTTAAATTATGGGGTGATGTTGTCACAAGAAGAAACGGATATAAACTGGCCATCACCAAGTTTAGGCTTGAAATTAGGTGAAGGTTTCTAACCATCAGAGGAGTGAAGTTCTGGAGCAGCCTCCCACGAGGAGCAGTGGGGGCAAAAAACCTAACTGGCTTCAAAATGGAGCTTGATAAGTTTATGGAGGGGATGGGATGATGAGACTGCCTGCAATGGCATGTCGCCAATCTGCACCTGCTAGCAGCAAATATCTCCAGCGGCCAGAGACGGGAGACTAGAAGGGGAGGGCTCTGAGTTACTACAGAGAATTCTCTCCCAGGTGTCTGGCTGGTGGGTCTTGCCCACATGCTCAGGGTCTAACTGATCGCCATATTCAGGGTTGGGAAGGAATTTCCCCCCCATGATCAGATTGGCAGAGACCCTGGGGGGTTTTCACCTTCCCCACAGCACAGGGCGTGGGTCACCTGCAGGTTTAAACTAGAGTGAATTGTGGATTCTCTGTAACTTTAAGTCTTTAAACCATAACGTGAGGACTTCAGCCAGAGGTTAGGGATCTATTCCAGCAGTGGGTGGGTGAGGTTCTGTGTCCTGCGATGTGCAGGTGGTCAGACTAGATGATCATGATGGTCCCTTCTGGCCTTAGTCTACGAGTCTCTTGACTTAGGTGTACCTCTGAGACTGCTCAGTTGGGAGCAGCCCTTGAACACCTCCAGTGCTTCTGAAAATGCTGCTGGGATACCCCTCCCCGAGGCCATGTCCCACCCGGGCCCTGGGGAGAGCGCAAGCCACTCGGTGCTCAGGTCACTTGGGCTTGCCCAGCCACCAGCTTTGAAAGTCTCCTGGACTCAGCGTCCATGTCACTCCTGCGATAGGCACCCACGGCTATTTGTGCTGGTCTAATCTATTATCAGTTTTGGCCTGGGTCTGCCTGTGCCTCGGTTTCTCAGTGTGTGAAATGGGGATAATGATGTTTCCCAACCTCCCAAGGGTGTGCGAGGCTATGAGGGTGATAGGAGCCACGGAAACGCCATAAATACGTAACGCGCCAGGGAGGGTCCCAGTTTGTAACTCAGTGTCTCTGTCAGGCGGAAGTGGTGCGTCAGGGACATGAGAATCCATGTGAACCCAGCAGGGCTCAGCACGGGGCACTGGCAGGAGCTCTGATGGAGAGGGAAGAGCTGAGTGTTGCTGATGCAGCCTCGAGGGGCCTTTAACGAGCAGCTCCATGTTAGTGCACTCCCAGGCGGTATGGGTGGAGGCTGAGTGTCCTTGGGAGTACGTCCATGAAGTGTCACGGAATCACTGGGGGAGCCGGGCCCCTGACAGAAGCAGAGAGGAGCCACGGGAGTGATTTGTGGGGGGAGCCCAGGACATGAGTAGCAGAAGGAGCAACTGGTCCTCCGAGCTGTCTCACAGTCCCCTTCTCCCCGGTTCGGTGGGTCAGCGATGCTCCATGCGTTGGCGCTGCCTCACTCCCCCCCTCCCCCGCAGGCTCAGGAGAACTGAGACATTACTCAATTGATCTTGTGTTGCTATGGGGACGTGGACACAATGGGGTACTAATACACCTCCCAATCCATGCCATTGATACTAACCAAGGGTGCTGACCTCCCTTCAGTCCTGGGAAACACCAATACCAGAGCCAGCAAACGCATGGAACGGTCAGCAGACTTCAGTTGGCCCCAGATGGGCGTGAGGGGACTCAGACGGGAGGGGGTAGCTCAGTGGTTAGAGCATTGGCCTGCTAAACCCAGGGTTGTGAGTTCAATTCTTGAGGGGGCCACTTAGGGATCTGGGGCAAAATCAGTACTTGGTCCTGCTAGTGAAGGCAGGGGGCTGGACTCGATGACCTTTCAGGGTCCCTTCCAGTTCTATGAGATAGGTATATCTCCATATATATGAGCTGAGACCACGTTGACAGGTGCTTTAGATACACTTTACATAGAGCTGGCACCCGAAAGAGAGATCAGGAGCATGAACGCTAGAGAATGGTGACGTTAGTGAAATAAAACGTGCTCACTCGGCAGAGTTACCCTTCCTTGGAGAATACACCTCCCCAGGTGCTCCAGCTGCTGCTGTTCTCCGTCCCCGTGGCAGAGCAGAGCATCCTCCTTGAGGACAACTGCTACAAGCAGAGGATTGGGGTGACTGGCTGGACTAGAGCTGCTACTAGGGATCTGCTCCTTCAAAGCCCAGCCTGCAGCTAACCTCAGAATCCCAGAGGGCAGCGCAGGAGAAAAGGGGCCATTTGTTCCCGCCCTGGCTGGGGCTTAGTTCTGCAGCTCAGGCTCAGACTTGGCTTCTGCCCGAGAACAGGAGGAGGAGACCGGCCTACAAGAGGGGAAGAATAACACCAAAACCTTCAGACAGCTGTGAACAAGCTACTCCTGCCCTGGCGCCGTGTACTCCAGCCATGACATGCTCGCTGCCCCCAGCCCCAGACGCTTGTATTAATTTAGATGGAATAAAGGGGCCCGAAGAGTCAAAGGTGTTGGCATCACCCAGTCACTGCCCAACCATAAACCAAAGTTAAAATCAGTTTTGGGGTTTGATATACAGAGACCTCAGCCTGCTGAGTACCGTGGCAAACAGACCATGAAAAACCCTTTTAACCTTTTATTAAAGTTACAGAAAAAGAAGGAAAAGCAGTTAAAGCATGTGAAAAGGGAAGTGTTAAGTAAGGCTTTTATTAGAACAGTATCTCTGTAGCTAGAGAGTCTTTAGAAGTGGAAAAAGCCCTGTTGACGGTTGTAGATGGTAACAGCTGTCCTTTTGGGGCGCAGGGGAAAAGAAAAAGTTAGCTGAAATGGTCTGGAACTGTCATTGCTGCTGTTGTCTGATCCTGTTTTCTAAAAGACAAAACAAGACAAACGGGGAGAAAACGAACAGCACAGAGAGAAAATGCAGCTTCTGCCTCTGGTTCTGACATTCACTTGGAACCTTACTGCTGGGAAAACGCAGGCATGGCCTATGGTCTTAATCAGCCACCCGAGACCTGGCTAACTTGTACCAGCATCAGACTGTTCAGGGCACTGCTTTTAGCTGCCTATTTGGTCACAGTCTTACAGCAGTGTTGCAAAATATCCAGTATTAGCTGGCTAAGCTAGATTCTTAGTGAACAGAAGACGAGAGGAGAAGGGTAGGAAAGAGAAGATGGGAAAGGAAAAGGACACACGAGGGGGTGGGGTGACAGTCTCACATCCCAGGTGGTGGTCAGGATTTCGCTGAAGCCGGTAGAGGCGGCAGTGTTGTTTGGGTCCCTCTTTCTGGCCTGGTCTGATCAGGACATCTTGCAGGATGAGGATGACAAAGGTCCGGTGGGTGTCACTGTGGATCCTGACGTCCCAGGACACAGCTGGGATGGCAGTCATGTTGGAGTCACGGAGTGTGGGGGAGTCCGGGCCCTGTACCCCCAGCTTCCTGCGATTCACCATGACTCTCAGCCAGCCAGTAAAACAGAAGGTTTATTGAGACGACAGGAACTCAGTCCAAAACAGGTCTTGCCGGTACAGACAACAGGACCCCCTTTAGTTAGGTCCATCTGGGGGGCCCAGGGAGGCCCCAGGCCCGTGGGGAAGCCCAAGCCCCGTCAGGCTCCCCTCTCCATTTCCAGTCAGCTTCCAAAACTGAAAAAACTCCTTCCAGGTGTCTCCTGTCTCCCTTCCCCCCGGCTCCTCCCCCAGCCTTTGTCCTTTGTCCGAAGTCCCAGTCAAAGGTGTTACCTGGTCTCCAACCCCCCTCCTGGGTTCTCATGTTACATGCTCCGGTATCTCCCTTCCCCAATGCAGGCAGTCCCAGCTCAGCTCCCCTGCAACCTTCCCCCTCAGTATTCAAAGAGCACAACAAAACATTCTCACTTCGTCACAGTTGGTGAAGCTTGTTTCTGGTCCACCCATCTCCCAGCCAGCCAGTGTTGTCAGACAGCTTGAATCACATTTCTCTCCCAAAGTCTTTTCTTTTAAAAATCTCTAAAGGGAGTGATGAGTGGAACAGCCCATTCCCCTCCTTATTTTGTCCACCAATTAAACCTAATTTCTGACACCAGTTTTGGTTCATTGGTTTCTGCTCCCACGCTGTTCTTGTTTGCCAGGCATGATCTTAACACAGTTCTTGAATTATATTAGTAGGCCCCCTTCTTTGGAGTAATTCTGTTTCGCTGTCTTGGTTTGCATCTTTTTCATGACTATTTATGGTTATAGGTTATTGTGACACCTGATGAACTTTCACTTACATCTCTCAGGGTAAAGTTGTAGGCCCAATTATTGCACCGCTCACCTCTGACCCACCCTCTGCTATCGTGCTGGCCTGCAGCCATTCTAGGACATAGCCCCTCAGCACCCATATGTTAAAATATGGTTAAAGAATAGTTCGATACGTTAGATGTATTCAGCTCAGCAGGGCCTGATGAAATTCATCATAATGTACTTAAGGAACCAGCTGAAGCAGTCTCTGAACCATTAGCAATTATCTTTGAGAACTTATGGAGGACAGGAGAGGTCCAAGAGGCCCGTGGAAGGGCGAACATAAGAACGGCCGTACTGGGTCAGACCAAAGGTCCATCCAGCCCAGTATCCTGTCTACCGACAGTGGCCAATGCCAGGTGCCCCAGAGGGAATGAACCTAACAGGCAATGATCAAGTGATCTCTCTCCTGCCATCCATCTCCACCCTCTGACAAACAGAGTCTAGGGACACCATTCCTTACCCATCCTGGCTAATAGCCATTAATGGACTTAACCTCCATGAATTTATCCAGTTCTCTTTTAAACGCTGTAAAGAATCCTGTGGCACCTTATAGACTAACAGACGTTTTGCAGCATGAGCTTTCGTGGGTGAATACCCACTTCTTCGGATGCAAGTAGTGGAAATCTCCAGGGGCAGGTATATATATGCAAGCAAGAAGCAAGCTAGAGATAACGAGGTTAGTTCAATCAGGGAGGATGAGGCCCTGTTCTAGCAGTAGAGGTGTGAAAACCAAGGGAGGAGAAACTGGTTCTGTAGTTGGCAAGCCATTCACAGTCTTTGTTTAATCCTGAGCTGATGGTGTCAAATTTGCAGATGAACTGAAGCTCAGCAGTTTCTCTTTGAAGTCTGGTCCTGAAGTTTTTTTGCTGTAGGATGGCCACCTTAAGATCTGCTATTGTGTGGCCAGGGAGGTTGAAGTGTTCTCCTACAGGTTTTTGTATATTGCCATTCCTAATATCTGATTTGTGTCCATTTATCCTTTTCCTTAGAGACTGTCCAGTTTGGCCGATGTACATAGCAGAGGGGCATTGCTGGCATATGATGGCGTATATTACATTGGTGGATGTGCAGGTGAATGAACCAGTGATGGTGTGGCTGATCTGGTTAGGTCCTGTGATGGTGTCGCTGGTGTAGATATGTGGGCAGAGTTGGCATCGAGGTTTGTTGCATGGATTGGTTCCTGAGCTAGAGTTACTATGGTGCGGTGTGCAGTTACTGGTGAGAATGTGCTTCAGGTTGGCAGGTTGTCTGTGGGCGAGGACTGGCCTGCCACCCAAGGTTTGTGAAAGTGTGGGATCATTGTCCAGGATGGGTTGTAGATCCCTGATGATGCGTTGGAGGGGTTTTAGCTGGGGACTGTATGTGATGGCCAGTGGAGTCCTGTTGGTTTCTTTCTTGGGTTTGTCTTGCAGTAGGAGGCTTCTGGGTACACGTCTGGCTCTGTTGATCTGTTTCCTTATTTCCTCGTGCGGGTACTGTAGTTTTGAGAATGCTTGGTGGAGATTTTGTAGGTGTTGGTCTCTGTCTGAGGGGTTAGAGCAGATGCGGTTGTACCTCAGTGCTTGGCTGTAGACAATGGATCTTGTGGTGTGCCCGGGATGGAAGCTGGAGGCATGAAGGTAGGCATAGCGGTCGGTAGGTTTTCGGTATAGGGTGGTATTAATGTGACCATCACTTATTTGCACTGTGGTGTCCAGAAAGTGGACCTCCCGTGTAGATTGGTCCAGGCTGAGGTTAATGGTGGGGTGGAAGCTGTTGAAATCTTGGTGGAATTTTTCCAGAGTCTCCTTCCCATGGGTCCAGATAATGAAGATGTCATCAATGTAGCGTAGGTAGAGAAGGGGCGTGAGTGGACGGGAGCTGAGGAAGCGTTGTTCCAGGTCGGCCATAAAAATATTGGCATATTGTGGGGCCATGCGGGTGCCCATAGCGGTGCCACTGATCTGGAGATACATATTGTCATCAAATTTGAAATAGTTGTGTGTGAGGATAAAGGCACAGAGCTCAGCAACCAGTTGTGCTGTGGCATCATCAGGGATACTGTTCCTGACAGCTTGTATTCCATCTGTGTGTGGGATGTTTGTGTAGAGAGCCTCTACATCCATGGTGGCTAGGATGGTGTTTTCTGGAAGGTCACCAATGCTTTGTAGTTTCCTCAGGAAATCAGTGGTGTCACGGAGATAGCTGGGAGTGCTGGTGGCATAGGGTCTGAGTAGAGAGTCCACATATCCAGACAGTCCTTCAGTGAGAGTGCCAATGCCCGAGATGATGGGGCGTCCAGGATTTCCGGGTTTGTGGATCTTGGGTAGTAGATAGAATAACCCTGGTCGGGGCTCTAAGGGTATGTTGATTTGTTCCGGTGTTAGTGTAGGGAGTGTCCTGAGTAGATGATGCAGTTTCTTAGTGTATTCCTCAGTGGGATCTGAGGGAAGTGGCCTGTAGAATTTGGTATTGGAGAGTTGTCTGGCGGCCTCCTTTTGGTAGTCAGACCTGTTCATGATGACTACAGCACCTCCTTTATCAGCCTCTTTGATTATAATGTCAGGATGGTTTCTGAGGCTGTGGATGGCATTGCGTTCTGCACGACTTAGGTTATGAGGCAAGCGATGTTGTTTTTCCACAATTTCTGCCTGTGCACGTTGGCGGAAGCATTCAATGTATAGGTCCAGACTGTCCAGACTTTTAAACGCTGTTATAGTCCTAGCCTTCACAACCTCCTCAGGCAAGGAGTTCCACAGGTTGACTGTGCGCTGTGTGAAGAAGAACTTCCTTTTATTTGTTTTAAACCTGCTGCCCATTAATTTCATTTGGTGGCCCCTAGTTCTTATATTATGGGAACAAGTAAATAACTTTTCCTTATTCTCTTTTTCCACACCACTCATGATTTTGTATACCTCTATCATATCCCCCCTTAGTCTCCTCTTTTCCAAGCTGAAAAGTCCTAGCCTCTTTAATCGCTCCTCATATGGGACCCGTTCCAAACCCCTAATCATTGTAATTGCCCTTCTCTGAACCTTTTCTAATGCCAGTATATCTTCTTTGAGATGAGGAGACCACATCTGTACGCAGTATTCAAGATGTGGGGGTACCATGGACGTACATAGCAGCATTCATTAAAAAGTAGAAAAAAGACGACCTGGGGAAGTATGGAACTATCAGACTAACTTCGATTCCTGGAAAAAAGTTGTTTAATAATTTATTCCAATCAGTTCCTAAGAAATTCAAGGACAATAGGGTGATAAATAATAACCTACATGGATTTGTCAAGAACAAATCATGCCAAACCAACCTAAGTTCATTCTTTGACATGGTCACTGGCCTAGTGGATGGAGGAAGCTGTAGTCGTGATATATCATTACTTTATAGTAAGGCTTTTGACACACTCCCACACGACATTCTCAGAAACAAACTAGGGCAATATGGTCTAGATTAAATTACTATAAAGTGTGCGCACATTGGTTGAAAAACTGTACTCAGAGATTAGTGATCAATGGTTCACTTTTAAACTGGAAAGTTGTATCATTGGTGCCCTTCAGGTATCTGTCCTGGGTCCAGTATCTAGTGGGATCCCACAGTGGTCTGCCACTGTTCAATATTTTCATTAATGACTTGGATAATGGAGTGGAAAGTATGCTTATGAAGTGTGCAGATGACACCAAGATGGGAGAGATTGCAAGCACTTTGGAGGTCAGGACTAGAATTCAAAATGACCTTGATAAATTGAAGAATTGGTCTGAAATCATAGAATCATAGAAGATTAGGATTGGAAGAGACCTCAGGAGGTATCTAGTCCAACCCCCTGCTCAAAGCAGGATCAACATCAACTAAATCATCCCAGCCAGGGCTTTGTCAAGCCGGACCTTAAAAACCACTAAGGATGGAGATTCCACGACCTCCCTAGGTAACCCATACCAGTGCTTCACCACCCTCCTAGTGAAAAAGTTTTTCCTAATATCCAGCCTAGCCCTCCCCCACTGCAACTTGAGACCATTGCTCCTTGTTCTGTCATCTGCTACCACTGAGAACAGTCTAGATCCATCCTCTTTGGAACCCCCCCTTCAGGTAGTTGAAGGCTGCTATCAAATCCCCCCTCACTCTTCTCTTCTTCAGACTAAATAGCCCCAGTTCGCTCAGCCTCTCCTTGTAAGTTACGTGCTCCAGCCCCCTGATAATTTTCGTTGCCCTCTGCTGGACTCTCTCCAATCTGTCCACATCCCTTCTATAGTGGGGGGACCAAAACTGGACACAATACTCCAGGTGTGGCCTCACCAGTGCCGAATAGAGGGGAATAATCACTTCCCTCGATTTGCTGGCAACGTGCCTACTAATACAGCCCAATATGCCGGTGGCCTTCTTGGCAACAAGGGCACACTGTTGACTCATATCCAGCTTCTCTTCCACTGTAATCCCTAGGTCCTTTTCTGCAAAACTGCTGCTTAGCCAGTCGGTCCCCAGCCTGTAACAGTGCATGGGATTCTTCCGTCCTACGTGCAGGACTCTGCACTTGTCCTTGTTGAACCTCATCAGATTTCTTTTGGCCCAATCCTCCAATTTGTCTAGGTCACTCTGGACCCTATCCCTACCCTCCAGCGTATCTACCACTCCTCCCAGTTTAGTGTCATCTGTGAACTTGCTGAGGGTGCAATTAATCCCATCACCCAGATCATTAATAAAGATGTTGAACAAAACAAGATGAAATTTAATAAAGACAAGTGCGAAGTACCACATATAGGAAGGAAACATTATATCCACAACTACAAAACGGGGAATAACTGGCTCGATGGTAATACTGCCAAAAAGGATCTGGTGATTATAGTGGATCATAAACAGAGAAGTTCCCTGAGAGGAGCGGCAGTGAGACCCTGATGGGGAAAAGCTCTGGGTGGCAGCTCTGTGAACAGAGCATGGATGGTTCCCACATAAAGCCCTGAAGCAGGAAGGACTGAGAGGTAAAGGGGAAGTTACATGGGAGCTGTAGCCCAGGGTGGACTGAGGAAGTGCTTATTACGTGTGGAGAATGCAGGCAAAGTGAAATGAAGGGAGAGTGATCAAATGGGGTATGTGTGTGTGGGGGGAGATGGAGTGTGTGGAAGCCTTCTTAGCTGAAGAAGGGTCTCTCCTTCCAAGCTGGTATATGGTGGGACACAGGTGGCTGCTGGTGGCAAGCAGACTACAGAAGCACGAGGAGCTGTGGAAGGGATTGGTGCTGGAGGAGCAGCAGTGGAGCTAGGTCCTGCACAAGGAGAGAGGAGCTCAAGGACATGAGGTTTCAGGCCCAGCAGAGGGTGTGTTTGGCAAGTGGGTCGTATAGGGAGTGTTTGCCCGCACGTGGATGTTAGTACTTGCTCTGCTGAGCAAAGCTCAGAAGAAACCAGAGAGATTCTGGGCAATACCCTCGTGGGAGGCCTGGGGGTTGTATGTTTTCACTGTGCTGTTGCCCCACAAAGACCTCAGACTGGGGGAAGTCTGGACACGGGAGGTTGGGGTGCCCCACGGGAGGTTTGCAGGCCAAGGGAAGTACTCCCCCCGGGGGAGAGGGTGCCCCACGGGAGGTTGGGGTGCCCCACGGGAGGTTGGGGTGCCCCACGGGAGGTTTGCAGGCCAAGGGAAGTACTCCCCCCGGGGGAGAGGGTGCAGCAGATCCTATCACAGATCAGTAGCTCTAAAGGCCAAGAGGCAGTCTGCAGCACCAGAATCTCCTCGGGCAGCAAAGGGCTGTAACCTGCTGGCTGAAGTACAAGGGCAGGAGAGCCAGACACCTCCCCTCGCCGAGGCTGAGGAGAGGGAATTGACCCAGAAGTCTGAGCTGGAGAAGGTGATGAAGAGGACACAGCATCATAGACTGTAAAAAGACACGTCTATAGTTTTGTCCCAGCAACAGTGAATGCCCCAGGATAGGCCTGGCACAGTCCTCTCCGAGAGGGTCACTTGAGTGAGCGTGTGCTCCTCCGAGGAGAAACAGCCTGTTTTCCTGGGGGTGCATGTCCTTGTCAGCTCACCGGGCATGCACTGGGCCAGTTGTCCTTGTCAGCCTGGTGCCTGGCTGGGAGCTCACGGTGCTAGTGCAGCGGGAAATGGAAATACCAGAAATGTGTCTTGGGAGACAGAGCAAAAAGTAGGATTCTGGGGTGGAATTTTTCATGGATCTTGCAGTGAATGAGATGAGAGGGCTGGCCTGCGCCCAGGCGTGTGGTTGAATGAGCAGGAGTTGCTGGGAGCGACCTGTGTAATGAAGAAGAAACAATGTGAGATCCGAGCAAGGTAAATCTTTATCTACGAGCCTCTGAGGAGCAGCCTCTGGGATCGCAGCGGGGAGGATCATTCACAGATCAGTGTAAGGGAGATGAGTCGAGAAGGGAAGAAAGGAACCACCCACAGCAGCCGGGTTTACAGTTGGGTCTCCGAGCACCTGCAAGCTGACAGGAAAGGAGGACCCCTCAGAGGAGCTGAGATGAGACAGGAGGAGCAAGCTAGGAAGGTTTGCAGACTCAGCTGCTCTGAGCCCTCCCCTCATTGTTACTGGTAAATAGTGATATTATGGTAGTGTCCAGAGGCCCCGCTCGGGACTGAAGCCCTGTCGTGCTGCACAAGCACAGAGCAGACTGTCCCTGCCCTAATGCACTTGCCTTTACTGACAGCAGCAGATGAGTGGCGGAGGGGTGTGTGGAGACAACGTACGAGCCAATGGGCAGATTTTGGCTTTTTTCCAGTAGCTGGGATTGGAGGCAGGCAGGAAGGCGGCAGGAAAAGGAAAGCGGAACAGTCAGGTCTCACCTGCCTGGCCTGTTCTGTAGGCAGCATGACAGAGGTGAGCCTTACAGCTGGGCTGGAAGGAGGCTCAGGATGTACAGCGTTGGATTTTTGTCAGGGTGTTTCCCCAGGCATACAGGGCTATGTGGGAGGCAGGGAGAAGCTGGCTGGTAGGCAGAGAAGGCTGGGAGTGAAGGCAGGGTGGCCTCAGGCTGGGTTCCTAGGTCAGCTACCTAGGACAGAGACAGTTCAGACAGGCTGAAAGGTGAAGCCAAGACTCATGTGTGTGGGGGAAGCTAAAGTGGAGCCTACGGAGAACCCAAAGAGGTGGCTGGTGTGTGACTGAAGCGGCGAGCCAAGGACACTCCAGCAGCAGCAACTTTCTGAATAGACTTGCGGGGAACCAGGTTGTAGGCGTCAAGGCCAGAAAAGTGAAGGCTGCAGTAGTCAGGACATGAGGTGAGGAGGGCTCGAGCAGGTTCTGCCGGTGTGGACAGAGGAGAGGCCAGACTTTAGAGATTTCTGGGATAAGAGATTGGCAAGATTTAGAAGTGGGCTGAGCAGGTGGGTCCAGTGAGGGGTGAGTCAAAGCTGAAACCCAGGTTACAAGCCTGAGTGAGTGGGAGGATGGTGGTGGTGTCCACAGGGATAGAGTGGGGGAGAGGGCAGGCCTTGCCAGACATTCACGATCTTCAGCTGGGAGCGTCACCTCAGCTGGCCCAGAGTCCAGGCAGTGCATACAGAGCATGGCTACGGAAAGCCCCGGAGCAGGCCTGGTGCCTTGCAAACACGCGACATGGAGAGTGCCGGGCGTAAATTCCACACTCCACAAGACGGGTGATGCTTTGTGACCCTTCACCAGGAACGCCTGGTGTATCGCACTAAGACCCTGCTCGCTCCCCAGTATAGAATTGCCCTTGTATAGGAACTTCCTACCCAGCAGGCATCTCTGGGTCCTGTCCCTATGTGGGTGGCCGTGTAAATACACATGCATGTACCTGCACCCGCGTGCTTGTGCTGAGCACCAATGGACGGAATCGGCAACGCTGCAGTTACCAGAACGCACCAGTCAAGCCATTTGAGATCACTGAGAGCCTTGGCTAAGACAGCCTAGACTTGACACGTGTACGAACGCCCGTGTTCGCCATCCATTTCTGGGCACGATGCAATGAGTGAGATGTTGTGAAACCTCCCTGTGCTCCCCAGGAACCAGAACTTGGATTCTGCCAAGGAACACAAGGAGAAACCTCTGGCAAGCAGAGTTAAGGACAATAAGGAGTTTAAGTATATTAGGAACAAAAAGAATCCTGACCATGGTATTGGTCCATTCCCAGCTGGCAGTGGTAGGGTTATTAATGATAATGCAGCAAAGGCAGACGTGTTCAATAAATATTCTCTTCTGTTTTGGGGTGTGGGGGGAACGGACAGCTAATGTAGTGGTATCATAACGCTCTTTCCATTCCACTAATCTCAGTGAAACAGCTGCTACTAAAGTTAGACATTTTTAAATATCGGCAAAACATTAGCTTTCTTCTGGGACTTCCTCAGTGTTCCAAGACGTATAGAAAATCAACATTAATGGTCCAGCGAGCTTCTCAGCCAGCTTTTATAACTCTTGGATTCAAGTTATCCAGGCCAGCTGATTTAAAATGTCTTTTCTGCATTGTTATTGATAATTCCACCACTACCATCTGGTCATGGACCAATACCACTGTCAGGGCTCTTTTTGTTCCTAATATACTTAAACTCCTTATTGTCTTTAATTCTGCCGGCCATACATTTTATTTTCTTTGTGTCCCTTGGCTTCCCAGCTTCTGGCTTTTGATTTATATTCATTACTATCCATTGGCCAACTTCCCGTTTCTTCCACTTGCTATAGATTAATTTTTTTTATAGCTACCTTCACTCCCCCTCGCAACCAGTTTCTTTTAACCAATACGGCCTTCTTCCTTGGTCGTGGCATTTGGGTAACTAGTATGGTGTTCTTAAACAATTTCTGATTATCATTCATATTTTTCTAATTAAATTCTTTCTCTGAGCTTATTTGGCTCATATTGTTTTCAGCTTGTGAAATTACTCCTCTTACATACATATACTTGGTACTTCATCTCTCAGTCACTGGTTTGGATTCTATTCTGTTTGCACATTATAAATATGAGTGAATCATGATCCCTGGCACCTAAGTTACCATTAATTTTTAGAGACAAGGTAGATGAGGTAATATCGTCTATTGAACCAACTTCTGTTGATGGAAGGTATAAGCTTTTGAGCTAACAGAGGTCTTCCTCAGGTCTGGGGAAGGAAGCAGAGTGTCTGACAAACATTATTTTTTAGTTTTGTGATCAGTTCCTCTCAATATGAGTGTCCATTTCTAGTGTCTCAGTCAGGAAAGCCCGATAAAAGGATTAGAAAACCTGCTTTTTGATAGACTCAGGGATCTCAATCTATTTAGCTTAACAAAGAGGAGGCTAAGAGGTGACTTGATTACAGTATACAAGTACTTACATGGGGAACAAATATTAGATAATAGACTCTTTGGGCTAGCAGAGGAAGGGGTCACACTAGCCAGTGGCTGGAAGTTGAAGCCAGACAAATTCAGACTGGAAGTAAGGCATGAATTACCCTCACTGTTAAAAATTCACCATGGGAACAATTTACCAAAGGTTGTGGTCGATTTTCCATCACTGACCGTCTTTAAATCAAGGTTGGCTGTGTTTTGTAAAAGATCTGCTCTAGGAATTTTTGTGGGGAAGGTCTATGGCCTGTGTTGGACTGGAGGCCGGACTAGATCACAGTGGGGGTCCCTGGTGGCCTTGGAATCTGTGAATAAAAAAATTGGAGGGGCTGGGGTCATTTGGGCCCCTAACAAGGAAAACTCTAGAGCAGAGAACAGGCTGAACTGTTCATTCTCTATAGGAACCAGTGTCTGGGCATAGTTAGGGCTGGCAGGACGAAGCGGCTGGGGAGATGCTGTCTCGGGACAGGAAAAGAGAGAAGCCACTTTCTTCAAGAGGCTTTTACCACCTCAGCTGGGAGGGGGCGGTTGCTCCCATTATGACAGCGAAATAAAACAAAGGGCCCTAGGGAGGTTAATTGCAAGGGGAGGAAATAACAGCAGATTCAGCTTGAATAACACAGTGAATGCGCATGAAGCCCAAATACTAAATGGGAGGAAGAACCAGTGTGCTGGGATTGACTGGCCCAGCAGGAGAGTGGGGAGCAGAGTGACACAGCTAGTGGGCAGCCTGTGATCACACTCCTATAAACCTCTCCTTCCTCACATGCACACACCCGGCCAGTGGTGCCATGGTGAAACTGAGGCCATGTCTACACAGAACACTCAGAGTTAAACCAGATTAACTACAGGTGTGAATTCAAAGTGCTTTAAACTCCTGTATGGATGCTGTCCTTTAGAGGTAAAGTGATCTTAGTTCACTTTAGTTTCAGAAGCAAAATAAGGCAACCTTTCTTGGGAATGAGAGTGTCCACATGGGGGCTTAATTCATTTTAAGTTAATTCCATTCAAACTAAATGGAAGGATAAACAAAAATATGTCTGCAACTAGGGTCCTTTTTTATTTTTTTCAGAAGGACAAACTTTAAAAATGGTGAGAATTAGTTAGGAGAAGCTGGGTGGGCTGAAGAGCTCAAGAATCTGACCGTGAAGGAGGCTTAGCATTACTTTAGGTTAAAGTTGCAGAAACGGTCAGGAGCCTGGATTGTAAAGAACGGGGGGGGGGGGGGGGGGGGNCTCCTAGGGAAGGGTTGCAGACCAAACTAGATGAGCAAGCATCTCAAACAGGTTATTAAGAGAGAGCCTTCAAGGAGTGGAAGAGAGGGATCAGCAAGGAAAGCTGCCTCTTGGAGATCAGGAAGTGTAGGGATAAAGTGAGAACTGCCGGCAGCCAAGCAGAGTTGGACCCTGCAAAGGAAATTAAAACCGATAGTAAAAGATGCTTTAGCCATATGGGCCCACTGAGGAGATTAAAGATAATCTAGGCATGGCCCAACACCTAAATTGATACTTTGCTTCAGTTTTTAATGAGGGTGATAGGAAACTTGGGGTCAGTGGCAGGGTGGCTAATTGGAACAAGGATATGGAAGTAAAAATTACCACATCCTAAGTGGAAGCCACATTCAGACACCCTAATGGGACCAAATTGTGGGGGACAGTTAAACTCTATGCAAGCATATTAAAGGAATTGGCACATACAGTTGCAGGCAGAGCCCTGCACGGGACGAGTATAGAGCCCTGCTGTGGGACTGGGATCCCCCAGGACCTGCTGCCATAATAGCGGGAGCAGAATTAAAAATAGTCCCGCACCTTGCTCTGATTGCAAGCCCAGCAGTCAGGATTTCTAATGAATCTGTAAACTCAGGGGTTGTACCCTGTGACTTGAGAATTGCATAGATTGTCCCTGTATTTAAGAAAGGGGGGTGTGGGGAAGGGATCCGGGAAGCTACAGGCCCATTAGGTTGAGCTCAGTTGTATGCCAGGTCTTTGGACAAACTTTGAAAGAGAGTAATTAAATTAAAGGCTTAGAGGTAAACGGTAACTGGTAGATTGTGCCAGCAGCCAGACCAAGCTGATCTGTCTTTGGGAAGATAACTGATTCTTTAGAAAGAGGAAATGATGTAGGTGTAATCTACCTGGATGTCAGTACAGCATTTGATACAGTTCCACATGAGAAATTATCAGTTAAATTGGAGAAGATGGGGATTAATATGAGAACTGAAAGGTGGATAAGGAACTGGTTAAAGGGGAGACTACAGTGGGTCACACTGAAAGGTGAACTGTCAGGCTGGAAGAAGGTTACTAGTGGAGTTCCTCAGGGATCGGTCTTGGGACCAGTCTTCATTAAGGTTTTCATTATTGACCTTGGCACAAAACTTTGCAGATGCACAAAGTTGGGAGGTGTTGCTAATATGGAGAAGAACCAGAATATCCGACTGTGGCAGGGCGCTGCTGGGCCTCCATCAGCTCCTGCCACCCCAGCCCCAGTCAGGGGGAATGGACTGGGGCTGGGTAAATAGCCTAGGTTTGCCTAATCACCGACTGCACCTGCCAGCCTCAGTAGGCAGGAGCTATAAGGCTGGGAGGAAGGGAGTGAAAGAGGGGTGGGGGGTGGAGACCAGGAGGGAAGGGAGGCTCAGTGAGAGATAGGAGCCTGCTACTCTGTTGCTGACCAGGCCTGGGTTAGGCCAAGCCACTGTAAATATCCCCTGTATATAGTAGGAAACTGGTGGTGGGAAATGGACAAATAAAGAGCATGAGTGTTACACCAGCTTGGAGTGTCCCTGAGTCAGTGAGGAGCGGGGCCAAGGGACTGGGTACGCAGGGGCGGGCCGTGCACCCTGTTACACATACAAGAAGATTTGGACAACCCTGAAAACGGGAGTAATAGAAGTGGGATGGAATTTAATGGTGCAAACTGTAAGGTGATGCATAGAGGGACTAAGAACGAGAGTTTTTTGCTCTACGCTGGGGATTTACCAATTAGAAGTAATGGTGGGAAAAGAGCTGGTGTATTGGTCGATCACAGGATGACTGAGCTGCCAATGTGGTGTGGCCATGACAAAGGCTAATTCCTCACCCAGTGCATCCCAGGATTACATTTCCAGCAGAGAGAGAGAAAGAGAGAAGTGTTATTACTATTGTACAAGGCACAGCATCTGGAACGCTGTCTGCAATTCTAGTGTCCCATGTTTAAGAAAGATGAATTCAAACTGGAACTCGTACAGAGAAGGGCTATGAGGATGATAAGAGGAATGGAGAATCTGCCTTATGAGATGAGACTTAGGGGGCTTGGCTTGTTTAGCCTGACCAAATGAAGGCTAAGGGGAGATACGATTGCTCTCTGTAAATACACCAGGGAGGATGTGACGTTCCCCTCTGGTGCTATCTGGACCGGTGATCTGCTAGGTCACCCCAATCCTTGACTCTAGGAGCCAGCCTGACCCTGCTCTGCTGTGAGAACCCCCACTCCTGGGCTGTTCACGCACTGCCTCTGGCATGTAAGCTGCTCCTTGGATTGTGCACCCGAATGACACTAGCCAATATCTCCGGTCCCAGACACAACCCTAGGAACCTCCGTCTTGCAGTGTTCAGTTATGCCCGCTGGATGCTGCAAGCTTATATGAGTTCGTCAATTTAACAAAGAAATTGATATGTACCAGGCTTGTTATCCCAAGGGAAATCTCTGACACGCGTCAACCCAAACACACTGCTTCAGGTAGAATAAAGGAGGTCAGACTAGTTCATGATGGTTCCTTCTGGTCTTGAAGTCTGTGTCTAAGTACTGCACTTTACATTCACACCTTTAGTTAACTTGGTTTAATTTTGCATGTCGATAAGCCCTCAGACTGTCAGGTCTTGGGAGTGTTTGTTCTGTAAATGCCCGGCCCACCTGAGGGTGCTGTAATAAATAATAGGGCATTTAGAAAGACCATTGCAGTTTTGTGCGGCATATGCAGAGTTCTTGTGTCATGGAGCAAGGAGGCGATAATCTCTGTCTAAAGGTTATGTGGACACAGCAAAAAGAGCTGTGTGTTAACTCAGGTTAGCTAACCCGCTTTAGCTAACTCAGGTTAAAATTGTGAAGACATGGCAGCTTGGTTTTTAACATGAGCCAGCAGCTCGAATTCAAACGCTGGCTCCACCGCACGCTTTAACTTGAGCTGCAAACCCTCATTAAAGCCAAGTTGCCACGTCTTTGCTACTATTTTAACCTGAGTTAGCTAACCTAGGTTAGCTAATCAGACTTAAGAACACACCATTTTTGCAGTGTAGATACCCTATGTGGCTCAGATGGTGCCACGCTGAAATAAATCAGTATTATCTATTCCTTAATCTCTCATTGGCTCCACCTGCTAGTGATCAAATTCAGATCTGTCCACTGTGCCCCATGAGTCTCAGTTTCTCCATTCTTCACCCAGGGGCAGTCCCGGGCAACTCTTCCTCGTTCCGGGTGGTAGTGCAGGGTCTGTTCATTTACTCCTCCAGCTCAGCCTGCAGCGGAGGGTTGGCATCACCAAGACAACATGGGCTTGCTAACTAGTTCTACAGCTCCATTTGCTGGGGCCTGGATGGTGAAGGTGATCGATCGTCTGAGTGCCTGGGGTTTGGGTGAGAGGGAGCTGGTTTGGGCTTCATCCGGGTGAGACTGGGGTGGTGATGGGGGAACAGCCAGAGGAATTGGTGGTGATTCTAGGAGCTCTCTCTTTTTGCCCACCCTTTGTTACTCAGATTAGCCCTCCGGGTCCTGTCGAGTGCTCCGAGAGCAGTTCATGCTGCTTGTGCTTGCTGTAAAGCTGCTGGCCACCACTGTTGCATTTGGGGCTTCCCCACAGTGATCCAGGTGTTTCACCTTTGGGCACTGCCTTTGTGGGGCTGTGCCTGCTGAGCACTCTGCAGCTGGTGCAGAACGCAGCTTTTCTTTCTTGGCAAAGCCTCTTATGGGGAGCGTGACACCTGTGCTCTGGGATCTGCACTGGCTCCCAAGTTACTTTCAGAGGTCATGAAAGGTGATGGATTCAACCTATAAACTTTTACTGATTTTGGCCCTTGTTGCTGCAGTAATGCACGGGAATCAGTGAGGTGTCAGCTGACCAGTGCCCTGGCTTAATCAGAAAAGGGCTGCTGGCAAGATGCCAGCGAGGGACCCTGGGCTCTGGAATTCACTTCTGCCCTTGACCTAGTCGTCTGGAGCTGTTTCAAGGCTTCTCTGTCTTCCTGGGCTGTTGGGAGCGGGTGACTTGGGAAGGGAAGGTTATTAGTTAGTCCTGACGGGTTGTGAGGATTTTGCCACTGATGTTGAAGTGCCCTGATAGTAGGTAAGACATCTAGGCTGTACCTTAACTCAGGTTAAAAGAGCAGCGAGGACAAGGCCACTCAGGTCTTAACTCAGGTTAGCAGCTTGAGTTCATCCCCAGGCTCCTGTATCGGCTGTAACCTGAGTTAAAATCTGAGTAGCCTTGGCCTCACTGCTATTTAACCGGAGTTAGCTAGCCCGAGTTAAGAACGCAGCATTGCCTCTCTTTGCAGGGAAGATGCACTCTTAGAGGCAGCATTTTCTAGTTCTGGGAGCCCGAGGCTGGGTGCCAGATTCCTGGGATCTAATTCCAGCTCTGATACTGACTTGCTGTTTGGCTTTGGGAAAATCACTGTCCCCTCGGTGCCTCAGTTTCCCTGTTTGTAGAATACTGGCAGTGCTTCCGTGCCTTGCAGGAGACATCTGAAGTTGCAAAGTCAACACATTCATTATGTTGAGACCTTGTTTCCAAAAGGCCCCTGACGTCTCTGGAACACCTTGGCTTCCCTTCCAATGCTTCCTGTGAACAGGGTGGATGTTCCTGTCTCTGTCTCCAAGCGTATCACTGCACGCACCCCAGGTCTCTCACTTTCTAACTGAGGAGGCTGGAAGGACAAAAGACAACCCTTTTGAGGGCTCTTAGGTGGCTCCTTCCCCAGTGTCCAGGCTCGGACTCTAGACTTGTTTCCTAGGTTGTGCACGTCCACAGACCATGTACTTGGGCATGGTAATTCTGTACTCTGCACTGCCCCCCTGCCTGTTCTGAACTGTGTGTCTGTTTCTCTTTCCGTAGTGCTCAGTATTGGTGAGGGTGGCTTCTGGGAAGGAACCGTGAAAGGACGGACCGGTTGGTTCCCGGCAGAATGCGTTGAGGAAGTTCAGATGCGACAATATGATCCACGGCAAGGTAAGCTTTCCTGCTCGGGTAGGGTGACTGTCTCAGATGCTGGGCTGAGCGCCTCCTCTGCAAGGCAGCTGTGTCCAGCCCCCAGCAATTCAGACTTGTTGACTTCCACTTACACAGAACTCTCAGGCTGCCCATCTTCTGCCCTGGGTGCCCAGCCCATAAACTGAAACCCACAAAATAACAGAAGTTACGGTCTAGTCCAGGGGTAGGCAACCTATGGCACGCGTGCCGAAGTCGGCACGTGAGCTGATTTTCAGTGGCACTCACACTGCCTGGGTCCTGGCCACAGGTCCGGGGGGCTCTGCATTTTATTTTAATTTTAAATGAAGCTTCTTAAACATTTTAAAAACCTTATTTACTTTACATACAACAATAGTTTAGTTATATATTATAGACTTATAGAAAGAGACCTTCTAAAAACGTTAAAATGTATTACTGGCACGCGAAACCTTAAATCAGAGTGAATAAATGAAAACTCGGCACACCACTTCTGAAAGGTTGCCGAACCCTGGTCTAGTCAATTTGTCAGTGATTCTCTTGCTGCTCCCAATCCAGAGTTCCCACCTTCAGCGCTTTCAGTGTCGTGACCTATGTGCTTGCCGCCCTCTGGGAGTATTATTTAGTCATACAGGGCAATGGCTTCAAATCCTACCACTGACTTTTTGGGTGCCAAATCTGAGACAATTCAGATGTCCCCAGATGAGTGGCTGTAGCACTTTCAGCAGTGGCTGTCAGTGTGATACGACCTGTGATTCACAGGGGCTCCTGTCCCCTTAATCAGGGCTCAGCTTATGCTTGCGTAAGAAGCCGACTCCCATGTGCATCTCATGCTTTCCTCACGCCATTCTAACACAAGATGCACTGAAAGCAAAGCGGCTGAGTGACGTGGAGCTGGCTTGCTTCCCCTGCCAAGTGCCTTCTTCGGTGCCATGTGCAGACATTGGCTTAGTGAGCAATTGCTCACCTCAGGAAGCTCTGGCCTCCTGGGACAGCGCCTAGCACGGCACGAGTGGCTAGCAAGGGGCCAGTCCATCTGGTGCTTTCCATACATCTGAAAAAAGACACAAGTTACATCTGATCCTCCAAAGAGGCTCCATGTGTGGGCAGGGCCTTCTGGGAAGGAGGCGTGGTCATGGCAGAACCCTTCCAACAGCTGTGTAAAACAGGCAGCTTGCTTCCTGTGCGCACAGGGCCGTGGCAGGTGCTGGCGAGAAGCCCTGGAGTGCCAGTGTCTGCACTGTTGATGAACATCCTGCAAGGCTCATATGGCGCAGCAGCTCTGCTAGAGTTCAGACTGAGAAGCCCTTTCTGTTCAACGGGTCACTCTTCTACTTGTGCTAAAATGCACACGCTTACTCAGATTGCCTTGGAATGTGATATGCCTCATGGGGGCGTGGGGTAGGGGGAGTGATCCGAACTCGGGGTCACTTGAGCGAGGGGTTCCTGCGGTACAGCTCCCCCCACCAGTTCTGGGGGTTGACAGATTCTACCAAGGTTTTTTGCACACACCAGGGGCTCAGACGGTGGCTCTGATTGTCCCTCGTTTGATCTCAATTGCCCGACATTGGTCCCAGCTAGTGCATGGTTCCCACAGCCTCTTGGGGGAAACAAAGTAGAAACATTATTAAAGGACGAGTTTAGCTCTCTGTGTTAGCACATGCTAAACACTCCCATGCCAGACTGCAGTGCATGCGTGCAGAAGGACTAGCCAAGAGTATCAGGCCCGCCGGCTTTCACATGACCTCGTGGCTTAGGCACATGCTGTGGCTGGACTTAAGCTACTGTCGGGCACTGCAAGTTCAAACCCTACCCTTGGCAGAAATCTGAAAATGAAATGTCGACCTGTTGCTACAAGCTGCCTCTAGCAAACGGTAGGGGGTGTCGTCTGAGCAGAGCGGAAATTCAGGAGCTGCTGAAACTATTCCAATTCCATGTGAATTTTTGCGGGGAGGGGCATAAATGGGGTTGAGTGGGGGGAGGGACACTGGAGGAGTGATACGGGGCTGGGTTGCAGGGTGCATGGGGGGGAACTATGTCAGCCCCACATTCTCCCCTAATGCGAGTGTGTGCTGGGGCCTGAGAGGCCTGCCCCATGGGACCTCTGTTCCTGTTGCCATGTATTACTGGGATCTGCGTCCCTTTCCCTGCCCCCTCTTGTGAGCTGGGCTCTGGGGATTCCTGCCCATCGAGGGTGTCTAAGCCCCTCTCCCTGCCCCATGAGGGTGAAGGCTGTCACTCTGAGGGGTGGGAGCCACTCTCCATGTGAGCCCTGCTTCTTTGGCTGGGAGGTTCACCGAGCTGAGAATGGGCATGCTGGGGGCATGGCACGAGCTAGCAAGCGCCCTCACTGGGGCGGGGGCGGGAGAACGCCCCCAGAGATGAATGGAGCAGTTTGCGTGCCGCAGAGCCATGGTTCCAGGCTGTACTCAGCTCCAGGGGGTGTCCTGGCTCAGCGAGGAGCAGGCCACTTTGCTCTCAGAGTCTCGTATACTGCAGCTGTATGTGTGCGGCTCGTTCCCTCCAGCCTGCCCCTGTTCTTCCTCAAATGTCCCAGCTGAGGACTGTCCAGTGCTGTGCACCTGAGCAGAGCCAGCTCCACTTGAGTTCGGGTTGAGAAACTCTGACTGTTTAAAGGTCGACTTTTCTAAGTGCGGTGAAATCCATATGCCTACTCACCTTGTCTTGGAGTTTGCTGTGCCTCATGGCAATGCAGGGTAGGGTTAGTGAGCCAAGTGGGGGTTCGTTTGAGCCAATGGTTCCTGACACGTATGCTTCCAAAAACACCATTTCACAAAATCCACAGATTCTGCCTGGCTGTGTGTGTTTGTTTTTTGCACATGTGGGGCTCAAACCAAGGCTCTGAGCATCCCCAGTTGATCCCTGTTGCTTGATATTTATCCCAATTAGTGCCTGGCACCCACAGCCCCACTGGGGAAGTGTCAAAGGATGACACTGCCTCTTTAAGAGGGAAGAGGCCAGTGCACCTGTGGTCAGCTGACCCCAGTTGGCTTGAAAAGAGGGTCAGGAGGTGGTAAGTGAGAGCTGCCTGGGAGTAAGAGATTAACAGGTGAGAGCTGCTGGAGATCGGAAGAGGTCCCTGAAGGAAGCTGTAGCTGATGCCTGGGGGAAAGCTGAAGGCCGGAAAGCAGCAAGAGGGGTTTGCCAGCTGATCTCTCCAGGGCTAGAGAGGGCTGAAGGCCGGGCAACGGTGAAGGGACTTAGCCACTGATGTCTCCATGCTGGAGAGCTAGAGCCAGAGGGGTGTGAGCTGGGGAAGGGAGGGTCCTGGTGCAGATGAGCTCCCAGCAGAGAGGCTCCTCTTGCAGGGAAGAGCAGGGTTGCACTCCAGCTGGAAGGGCAGGGGGGTGGAGAAGGCCAAAGAGGAGCCTTTGAAATAGTCTCTCCGATGGTGCTAACTGTCCTTGTGAGGAACAGAGACGCCAGCTGAGATGGGTGGAGCTGCTCTTGCTGCTGCTGTTATTGTTAAATCCAAACCCATTTTATCTGCGGTGGTGGTTGGGATTCAGCGGGGGTGGTGATGTCAGTGGGACAGGAAGCTGGTCAGGACATCCCTCAGAGACGGTCCAGGGCCCACGAGGTGGGGTGGGGGCATCCATGATGTGGGAGCTTGTTTCTTTTTCCCACAGGCCTTTTTGTTCTTTTAAGACCGAAAAAGGGAGTGATGGGTGGAATAGCCTCTCTCCTCATTAGTTTGTCTTCCAGTTAGGCCCAATATCCAACCCACCAATTTTGGGTTAATTAATTTCTGATCCTGTGTCGTCTTCTGTTTTTACCAAGCATAAATTCAATATAATCCTTGAATTCTATCAACATGAACTAATTCAGTCTATCTGGTTGTCTTGCACCTGTTTATAACACTTTTTATTGAAATAACTTGACCTGCTTTCCATGGCAAATTCTGAAGCAGGCCAAAGTTAGAGACTAATTGTCACAACAACCCAGCGGGGGGAATCTGTTCTGAATACCTTGGACTGTGTGAAGCTTTTAAGGAGCCCTGAGAAGGGGAAACTGAGGCAGGGCTGCTGTAGCACCACCACAGGCCACAAGGGGGCACTCTGGAGGCAGCATACCCAGTTACGATTATAGGGCAGTGCTGGTTCCACTATATGGTTGAGCACCACTTTCTGTTTAAAGGATGCCTCTCCAAATTTCTCTAAACTCAGCATGCTTACTCAGAGTGGCTTGAAATGTTCTGTGACTCATGGGAGGGTGAATGGTCCAAATTTGGGTTCATTTGAGCAAAAAGTTCCTGAGATATAGCTCCGGGGGTGGGGTGGGGGGAAACAGTATTTTACAAAATCAGCAGGTTCTGACAACTTCTTCGCATAGATCTGAGGATCAAACCCTGGCCCTGATTTGTCCATCACGTAGCCCTTGCCTCAGCTAATGCGTGGCACCCACTGCCCCTTTGGGGAAGCAACATCGAAAGTTATTAAAGGAAGAGTTCAGCTGTCTAGAATGGGGTTTGCAATCAGTTGTGTGCTGAGACTGAAAGGTGCATGCGCAGCCAGACGAGGAAGGGGATTGGCAGAGCCCATTTGCCACAGTATCTGTGGTCATTGAACCTGCACTATACCCATGCAATCAATGTCAATTCAAACCTTACCTGGGGCAGAAATTGTGAGAATGACCTGTAGGCAAGTTGCTCCTGTCCACCTCTTTCCAGGGGTCTGTACTTTTGGGGAATGTGCCCTGCTGACTTGCATGGCTGACGTACGAGGGGCTCTTTTCTGAAAGATGATAAATCACACATGCTGCACAGAAACGTGAGAACAATTTCTGGTCATGCTGCTATTTTCCACCTGCTGATTTATTAGAGCACAGCGCCATGTTGAGTCACAGCATCGTATATTCTCAGGCCAGTAAGGTTCCGTGTGATTAATCTAGTCTGACTCCTGTATAATACAGGCCGTAGGATTTCCCTGAATTAACTCCTGTTTCAGCCAGAGCCTGTCTCTTAGAAAGTGATCCAGGTGCCTTGGACTGTGAGTCACCGTATTACCCCCTGCCTCTTGTGCAAGGTAGCTTTGCCTGTGTCTGGCCGGGTGCCAGCTCCTTACCACCACCAGACTCTCAGGCACTCTTCTCTGGGCTAGGCCAGCCCTGCCCTTGCCTTGCAGGTTAACAAGAGGGGCACCTGCGTCCCTTTGAATTGTTCCCTGTGAGATCCAGCTCCTGAGACTGGTTCCTCACAGAAATCCCTGTCCTCAGCCCCCAAAGCAGGGATTGGTCCTGCTTTGAGCAGGGGGTTGGACTAGATGACTAGTCCTGAGGTCCCTTCCAACCCTGATATTCTATGATTCTGAAGGAGCAGCGTAGCCCGGTTTTACCTGAAATCATTGCTGTTGTATTACACACAGCACATGTGAGCACTTACAATAAAACAAAAGTGCATTTCATTAAGAAAGACTGGAGGGTTAAGTAGAGGTGTGAGGAGGTGGAAACATGGTTACACTACAAAACAGACTCGTAACTCAAACCTGCATCTACACTGAGTAGTCACCTTTCCTATCTAAGCAAGCACATCTCTCTTTCCCCCACCCACCTCCCAAACAGGTTCAGTCTGTGGCAGTGGTGGGTGGTTTCCCAGGAAGCAGGATCCATTTTTTCAAGAGAACATCCCTGCTCCCCAAGATGTCTTCTCCGGGAAAGGCTAGAGTGCTTTTCCCCTCCCTGTTGTACGGGAACGGTCTCGTGGCTTCCGTCAGAGACAGGGTGGCTGTCTGTCGGTTGTGCTGTTCCTCTTGTCTCTCCCGGTGGTTGTGATGGTTTGTGGTTGTCCCTGCTGGTTTATCATTGAAAGTCTCGGGATGGAGCATCACCAGCAAACAAGGACTGGGTGGCAGCTCCCCACTGCCTGGATGGGCCATCACCAAGATAGCCCCCGGTGGCACTTTTACTCCAAGTCCACAGAGCACACTTCCACTCGAAATACATTATTCCCTAAATATTACCTCTACCTACATCTTGCTTGCTGTAGGTACCTTGCATGCTCCTCTTCCTGGATAAATGCTCTGCAAGACGGGTTTGTTGGAGTGAGATTGTCAGGTCTGGGGTAAGATCTGTTTGTCAAGGCGGTATAAAAATGGTCAGTGATGGAGAATTTACCAAAGCCCTGGGTCAGTTGTTCCACTGGCTCATTGCCCTCACGGTTCTAAAAAAATTAATAAAAACGTGCATTCTTTCTAGTCTGCATTTGTCTCAGTTCAACTTCCAGCCATTTGACCTTATTCTCTTGCCTGATAGATCAAAGATCCTTCTGTTACCATATTTCTGTTCCTCACGGAGGCACTTACAGACTGTAAGGAAGTCACCCCTTAACCTTCTCTTTTATAAGCTTAATCTCTTGAGCTCCTTGAGACTCACCCTACGGCATGTTTTCCAATCCTTTGATCATTCTCGTGATATTTTTATGAACCTCTCCAGTTTTTCAACACCTTTCTTTGAAGGGTGGGCACCAGAACTGGCACAGTATTGCAGTAGTGATTGCATCCGTGCCAACTATGGGGCGATAGAACCTTTCTACCCCTATTCAATAGTCCCTGTGTAGACAGCCAAGGATCGGGGTGTGTGGCCATAGCATTGTATTGGGCTCTCATGTTCAGCTGGTTATCCACCCTGACTCCCAAGTCGCCTTCAGAGCCACTGCTTCCCAGGATAGAATTCCCCTCCTCCGTGCAGGGCCTTACAATCAGCTAGACTGAAATGCACATTGTTTGCTTGTTTCCAGCTTACTACGCGCTCCACATCACTCTGTATGAGTGACCTGTCACAGCCCCACCACTGTCCTGCCTGCCTGGGGTCCCGCCACGCTTACTAGGGGTACGGAGTGGCAAGGAGGAGGGTGTAGCGGCTTTGTCTGCACATGCAGATAATTCGCAATGGCCATTGCTAGGTTCAGCGGCAGAGTGAAGGCTGTGCTGGCAGTCTGTGAGGAACCCTGCAGCATTGACAACAGACACAGCTTGTGGCAGAGCGTGTGGTGGAGGGACAGAGAAAGCCCAACTGCACAGACCCAGGAATTGGCCCCACAGTTGTAGAAATGACCCTTTCCCTGCCCCAGAAACGAGCTGCTGGGTGTGCACAAAAACTCCTCCTGGCCTCAGGCTGTGAAATGGGCACATTCTGTGGGTGGCAGTGGCCTGAGAGTGGGTATGTAGCCGCCAGAGCTCTGAACACCAGCTTAGGGTGACATACAACCATCAGTGTTTCTGTCTCGCCTAGTTATCCTCAGAGCAGTGGTCCCCAAACTGTGGGGTGGGGGTGCAGAGGAATGTTTGCGGGGCACGCCCAGGCCAGCCCCCATGGGGGACGGGGAGCGAGCGTCAGACCAGCTTCACCCCCAGCCCCATTCAGCCTCCAGACCAGCTCCGCCTAGGGTTGCCAGTTTTGGTTGGACGTATTCCTGGCGGTTTCATCACCTGACGGAATCTTTAATTAAACATTAAACATTAATTCCTGGAGACTCCAGGACAATCCTGGAGGGTTGGCAACCCTAGTTCCGCCTCTAGCCTCACTCCTCCCCCAACCCCATTCAGCCTTCAGTCCTGCTCTGCCTCCGGGCCCAGGCCAGCCCCCCTGGGGGATGGGGAGGGAGCACCCCACTTCCAGCCCCACTTCACCCCAACTCCACTTCCGTCCCAGCTCCGCCTCGAGGCCCAGCTCCTCCCCCAGTCCTGAGGAAGCCTGGGCTGTGCAGTAATGGGGGGGGGGGGGTGGATAGATTCCATTAATGGCATGGGGGGGGGGTCAGCAGGAAAAGTTTGCACCCCACTGCCTCGGAGGGATCTGGATACCATCCGTGATGTCCAATGGGAACGTCTCCACGGCATAGAGCCCTGGTATAACGTGGTGTTGCTGCTGCCCAGCGCTAGTACCGAAGTGCCTCCCCCACAAAAACTATAGCAATAGCAAAGCCTGCAGAGGCCCGTCTGGGGCCTGTGACGCACCTCCCTTTTCAGGGTAAAGACTCTGATTGGGGTAGGGCTTGTAAATTCATTTTATTAAAAAAACCCTACGTACTTTGGCGGGCTTTAGGCTGACTTGGGGGGGTTGGTTGGTTTGGGATTTGAGGGGTAGAAGTGAGGGCGCTAATGTTATGAGTGTCGTTGCCATGATGTAAAAGCCTTTTTGAAGAAGGTTTTGCAGCTTTTCCTAAAGAGAGTCAGACTCTGGGGTCACCTAATCTCTGGATCTGTACCAGCTTCCACGTGCTTTGTCCTACGCTTTGTGTCTGTGTTTTCCCAGAGGAGCGCAGCGATCATGGTGGCTCATAGATTGAAATTTGGTGTGGCCATTCATAGAATAGAAGCTGATCTTTAATATGGCTGGGGCTTGTTCCATTACTTACCTTGAAAATTAGAACCAAGACATTAAACTCGCATTTGAAACTGGCCGGGAGCCAATGGATGGACTTGAGCACAGGCTGCATGTGCTCATGGTGGCCTAATCATGGAGGAGGCAGGCAGGCACATTCTGTATCGTCTGGAGCCTGTGCATCATCTTCATATTCAGCTTCAGATGCACAATGAGTGGCACTGATCCGGGTAACAAATGCATGTTTTACCATGGCCTGCTCCTTGTTTGAGAGGAGGGGACGGAGTTTCCTAGCAAGGTGAAACTTTCACCCAGGAGGTGAATGAAGGTGGTGTTTAGGTTCAGATGCTACCCGGTTTCCCAGCTTAGTGAAGAGTCAAACAGGACCCCAACGCTTCACACCATTTTGACAAGTGGAGTCTGGGCACCTTCAATGGTCGGTGAGGACAGTGTCCCAGCTAGTTCTCCTTCCCAAGCAGCATCACTTCAGTTTTACCTGCATTCAGCTTGAGCCAGCTGCTTTCCCTCCAAGAGCTGATTTCTTGTAGAATTCGGACAGGGGTAGTGGGGTAGATAATAGGAACTGTTGAGGGGTGGAACTTTCGTTCCTATTTTCATATGTATTCGGTTGTTCTTATCAACAAAGTATACTGACAGCTCTTCACAGCAGGAGATGCCTGGGTCCGGTGTCTGGGCTATGAAGTGGGTTGATTAGCCGGCTCAATATGCAAAATAACTCTGCTGTCCTTGATTCTGTGTCGCTGATTGTGGAGGAGGAGGAGACTTGTTTTGCCTCCTTTACTGCAGTGTCAGAGTTGTTTGTGCTGCATTCAGAATACTTGCTGTGCTACTAGCGTTTTAACTTCCCTATGCACGGCCTCTGCCGTAGTTCATCTATGAACCATGATCTTCTCAGTCATTAGGGTGGGGGAGAGCTGGAAGCTTGGGGCCAAGGCATCTGTGGCAGTGGCCATCAGGTGAACGTGTTGTGGTACTAACTCATCTGTGCCTTGGGCTGCTTCTTGTAGGGCAAGTTGGAAACCTAGCGGTTCAGGAATCTTGGGAGGCATCAGCTTTGACTGTTCGCTACCCTGGAGGGGAGGAGGGGAGTCTCTGAGCCCTGCCTGCATATTGGAGCTGTCAGCAACAGGAGAGGGGTATGCTGATGACATCTCCAATATCTAGTCCTAAGCCAAAGATAGGATCCAACGTATGTCTGGCTGCACGTGTGGATCCAGAGACTGCCTGCGAGAATGCCATACTTTCCATGTGCTCAATGAGGTCGGGTACTATTGCATCTTTTGCATTGTCTATATGGAGACTGAAGTCACCAAGGCCATGAATTCTGGGGGACTCCAGTATTGTGCTGGGCAGAAGCTCTGGGAGAGCCTCCAGAATCATAGAATCATAGAATCTCAGGGTTGGAAGGGACCTCAGGAGGTCATCTAGTCCAACCCCCTGCTCAAAGCAGGACCAAACCCAACTAAATCAGCCCAGCCAGGGCTTTGTCAAGCCTGACCTTAAAAACCTCTAAGGAAGGAGATTCCACTACCTCCCTAGGTAACCCATTCCAGTTCTTCACCACCCTACTAGTGGAAAAGTTTTTCCTAATGTCCAACCTAAACCTCCCCCTCTGCAACCAGAAAATAGACCAGGTTTCTGTCTGGAGGTCTGTACGCCATTAGGAGCCGTCGGTCCCTCACAGAACATAGGGATGGTACTTAAATGTGTTTGTTGCTGGGGTGGAACATCTTCTGCATCTGAGTTTGAAGAGGAACAGGAGAGCTTCTCTGTCTCCTCTTTTTTTCATGGTGCATTCTGGGGTCTCTCTTGGCCTGTGACATAGAGCGTATCCTCTGGGAGGCTTGGTGTGTTAGGGTAGGGATGACGGTGGCATTGAACCATGTCTGTGATGCAGGTAAGGACGGGACTTCATCCAAAACGGGATAATGCCTGGTCCAGGGAGGCGCTGATGTGGCCAGTAGCCCGGAGCCTTTAGCAAGCCCTCTAGGCACACAGAGGCTTCCTCCCTTTCCTTCCCTGGATCTTCCTTCTTCCCTTCCTTCTTCCCTTTCTGGTGCATTCTGGGGTCTCTCTTGGCCTGTGACATAGAGCGTATCCTCTGGGAGGCTTGGTGTGTTAGGGTAGGGATGACGGTGGCATTGAACCATGTCTGATGCAGGTAAGGACGGGACTTCATCCAAAACGGGATAATGCCTGGTCCAGGGAGGCGCTGATGTGGCCAGTAGCCCGGAGCCTTTAGCAAGCCCTCTAGGCACACAGAGGCCGTGCAATTGCTGGTCCCAGCAATGTCCCTGCTGGTCATATGACAGGACTGGGGGAAAGGCGGCCAGTTGCAGTAACGGCCCTGACTGGACCGGAGAGGAGGTGGCTGCCCGGTCTCTAGCCCATCCCTCAGCTCATCACACTGGAGCTGGATGGCTGCCGGGAAGAGCCGTACGACCTGGGCATTTCTGAAGCCCTCTGAGGGCGTCTACACTACGGGCATTAGAGCAGCACAGCTACGCCACAACAGCTCTGCCACTGCAGCTCCGTAGTGCAGGCACTTCCTACAGCAGTGGAAGGGTTTTTTGTTGCTGTAGGAAATCCAGCTCCCCAGGTGGCAGTACCTCGGTCTGCAGAAGCATTCTACCATCAGTCCAGCCGTCAGGACACCAGGCGTTAGGTTGGGCTAGCTATAGCCCAGCTTTGAAAGTCTCCTGGACTCAGCCCCATGCCCTTCCCATGATAGCACCTCATGGCTGTTTTGTGCCAGCCTAAACGAGTAAGAGTTTTGGCCTTCGTGGCTATTTTCTGTGAACGTTCTGCTTTTAGAGGCATTGAAGATCTGTCCTTTTCCAAACGCTCCCAGAGATTCAGCACAGTCTGGTTCCGTAAACTGGTTTTGAAGCACCCAAGCCCAGCTGTCAGCTTCCATGTCCCTTTCCCTGTCTGGCCTCATGTACATCCTTATTTCCACACTCCATTAGCCTAATGTGGAATTATGTGTTGCTGTCACCTAAAATAGGCTCCCAAAAGCCTGTCTGATTCACATCTGACTTATTACTAATGGGGAAAAAAATCTCATCTCTTTTTCTGTGCAAGAGCTGAGCGACTGCACTTAGGAGCGGGAGTAGGGGCAGTATGATTGGAAATGAAAGATTCTCTATCTTGGCTATTTGAAATTTCCAATTCCAAGGCTTAAAATGGAAAGCTCTGGTTGAATATTGATAAGTGCAGAATCTGTAGTTTGTCTTTTCTGTGAATATGTGTAGGAGACGGTCTCTGAGAATTCTAATGGAGTGGGCATCTGTTCCTAGATTAAAAACAACGAGGAGTCCTTGTGGCACCTTAGAGACTAACAAATGTATTTGGCCATCAGCTTTCGTGGGCTAAAACCCACTTCATCAGATGCATGGAGTGAAAAATACAGTAGGCAGGTATAAATATACAGCACATGAAAAGATGGGAGTTGCCTTACCAAGTGTGGGGTCAGTGCTAACGAGCTCAATTCAATTAAGGTGGAGGTGGAAGGATTAGGGGCATGGAACAGCTTCCACATGAGGAGAAATTAAAAAGACTGGGGGTATGTCTTCACTACCGTCCGGATCGGCGGGCAGCGATCAATCCAGCGGGGATCGATTTATCGCGTCTAGACTAGACGCGATAAATCGATCCCCGAGCGTTCTCCCGTCGACTCCTGTACTCCAGCTCGGCGAGAGGTGCAGGCAGAGTCAACGGGGGAGCAGCAGCAGTCGACTCACTGCAGTGAAGACACCGCGGTAAGTAGACCTAAGTACGTCGACTTCAGCTACGTTATTCACGTAGCTGAAGTTGCGTAACTTAGATCGATCCCCCTCCCCCGTGTAGACCAGGCCTGGTACTAGTCAGCTTGGAAAAGAGATGATTACGGGTGAATGTGCTAAAGATGTATGAAATCAACAATGGTGTGGAGAAAGTGAATAGGGAAGTGTTATTTATCCCTTCACATAACATGAGAACTAGGGGTCACCCAGTTAAATTAATAGGCAGCAGGTTTAAAGCAAACAAAAGGAAATATTTCTTCACACAACACACAGTCAACCTGAGGAACTTGTTGCCAAGGGATGTTGTGAAGGCCAAAAGTATAACTGGGTTTAAAAAAAAAAGAATTCGATAAATGTGTGGAGAACAGGTCCATCAATGGCTATTAGCGAAGATGGACAGAGATGTAACCCCGTGCTCTGGGTGTCCCTAAACCTCTGACTGCCAGAACCTGGATCTGGACGACAGGGGATGGATCGCTTTGTAATTGCCTTGTTCTGTTCCTTGCCTCTGAAGCACCTGGCACTGGCCATTGTCACATTGGATACTGGGCTAGATGGACCATTGGTCTGACCCGATGTGGTCGTGCTTGTGGTCCACAGATCTGCATCTCTCTCATTTAAATGCCTGCTCAAGACCCACTTCTTCAACATCTGTCAAAACCATGCGCTGGATCCTGCCTACACTACATTAGCACTTCAAAGAGGGTTTAAAGCTGCCGCAGAGGAGCAGCTGAGGGCGTCTCTTGCTCAGGGCAATCCCTGTGTGGTGTCTCAGTCTCCTGGGCCCCGCCGTCATGGGAGATGTGCTGGGAGTAGGATGGAGCAAAACCTCGCACCAAGGACTGATCAGGCTGTGGAGGGGGGACAATGGCTCAGTTCCACCAATGAGCCCCTGTCTCTGCAGCACACTTGATAGAGCACTGGGGACTGAGTCTTCTACTTAATTGTCTCATGTATTTTTCCTCTGGGTGAACTGCTAATTTATGGGGAAGGAACTAATTAGCCATGGTCTATCCCCACCACCCTGATCCCTTTGCACATGCTGTATGCTGTGTAACTTCCTCCACACCTCACCCCCAGCCTGTGAGGTCTGCGGGACAGGGAGGGCTGCTTCCTCCATTTGGAAAGTGCCTAGTGCCTGACTAATACTAGGATGGCAATTTGTAGCGGGGGTGGCTATTGCACCTACAGTTCGTGAGGTCAGAATTCAAGCTTAAGGTCACAAGTCAAATGAGTTTAATAGTCCCATTTTAATACCCTGAGTGTGACCTTGTCTAAATCAAAACAAGGCTTTGGCAGAGCTAGTCGTCTCTGTGCAGGAGAAGCCCGTGGTGGACATAGCCGGTGGTGCTGCAGGTCAGGACTGAGATCTGTCAGCCGAGCGGCATAGTTCTCGGGGGTTCTGGTGAGGTGCACTGAAATCAGAAGGGGGTTGCAGGAAGCCAGAACTGAGTTGCTCCAGCAGAGGTCTGTGGAGCTCAGCATGGGACTAACTGGGGTGTTACAAGCCAGGGTTTTGGAATTGCTACCCCTGGAATCATTGCCTGGAGTACTGGCAGACTTCACTGTGTTACAAGCTTGGGCCGTGGGGGTACCTGTAGCTATGTGCTCTGAGATTACTGGGATACAGCTGCTGAGGTAGCAGTCCCTTGGGGGCTGCTGGGAACTGGCCTGGTCTGGGCTCGTTCAGAAGGATGATCATTCTCTGGAAACTGCGAAGACAGAGTTCCCTGATGTGTTGAGAGCTTTGCAGCTGACTGGGGTCCCAGCTGGAGTTGTGTATGCAGCCCATGCACATGTGGAAACGTGCACAGAAAGGGCTGAGGGCTGATAACAATGGAGCAGCCGATTACAGAGCATTGATTGACAAGGCCGACCAGCTGCCTGGGAAAGTGGACAAATTAAAAACTCTCTTCTAAAAGCACCGATAACCTCTCCGCTCCCCACAGGGCTGGCGCGCCAGCCGAATCCCAAGCAGGGCTGCTCCCCACCACTGACAGTCATCGCTTGCGTCACACAGGAAGTGGGAATGAGCCCTGCAGCTGCTTGGTTCAGCGCTTTGAAAATCCCTTCTTTTGCCTTCCACTTTGCTGGCTCTCATCTCCAGCCCCACCTCATCTCCTCCATCTCCTCCTCAACGCAAGCCTCCTGTTCGGCTGCGTTACCTATAACCTGGAGTCCCTTCTTGACCCTAAACTCTCCTCCTCCTTCATCTCATTAGGTGTGCTACCTCTGCACTACTGCCTTCCTACACCATGGCCATGCATCCCCCGCACAGCCTCTGTCTCCTCTTGCCTCGCTCTGCTAAACTCCTCACGCAGGCCTCCATCTCCCCTTAGTTTGAGTCCAACTCTAGTGAATGCTTCAACTCCCCTTCTTGCATGTACAAAGTGTGACCCCATCACAGACTATCTCATACCTGTTACGTCTCCCAGTTTTGGGTTGGCTGTTCAGAGGCGCCTGAGTCTCTGGGCAAGCCCCATGCCCTGGAGGCAATGAAGACTATGGAGCAGCATGGCGTGGAGCGAGTGGGTGATGGGGCGTGGGTTACGGCGGTTCAACAAATGCAGGCAGAGGCAGCTGGTGCAGCAGAATGGAAGTGATTAGAGGGGAAATGGGCTTGGTCACCCTACAGCAAGTGATGTGACTTGGGGGGATGAGAAAGGCAACTACGAGGGATAGAGCAGAGGGAGAATTAGTGAGGCTGGTGTTTGGCCAGGACACCTGGGTTCACACCCAAGTCCTTGTGCAGAAAGGGTTAAAAGCCCCACTAGAACTTTAATTCCTATCCAGGCACGCGCTGTATAACATCTTGGCTTTCTGTCTCACTATGCTGCACAGATTTTATGTATTTATGTTTTAACCCAAACAGTTTTGATCCAACTTTGTAGTATTTTGGACAAACTGCAGTTCGCAGAGAAGAGATGGTCCTAGGGCACCAGCGGTTTCCTTGGGGCTTTTAAGTCCCTCCTCCTCTTGTAAGGAAAAATCCGAGAGAATTTACAGGGGAGGGAGAGAGTGGGTGATGTGCTCTCTACCCTAGTAACCTGGTGACTTTATTTGTATAAACAGGGAAATGCATATTCACCAAATATGCAAATTATGGTAATACATCATTTGCTTAAAGCTCCAGATTTCTGGACCTTCAACCTTAACAAGTATGTTCTTTGGACAACTGTGGCACAATATATCCACATTAACAAATATTCTCTCCAACAAAGTTGGTTAACTTAAGGCTGTTCATTTGATTTAATAACCCTTCTACATATGTAGCAAGAACCTTTCATTGAAAAACCCTACTCTTGAAAACAGTTCTGCTACTAGTGTGCCGAGACCACTGCCTATCATGCTGACTCCGCCTGGTCCCCAGACATCTGTTTTCTCTTGTTTTAGATTTAGTTGTAAGCTGCTTGGGGCAGGGACTGTCTTTTTGTGTTGTGTTTGTACAGCACCTAGCACAACAGCGTTCTAGGCACTACAGTAATACAAATAAGCTCTAAAAAGTATGGAAATTGCCAGTTACAGTTCATACATGCAAAGAACAACAATCCTGATGTTTACAATTCGATTGTACAAACGATCTTGTCTTTGACTCTCGAAGCTGGGACCTTGGCATAGTTCCTGACACTCCTGAGAATTCTGTGCTGTAGAAGCAAAGAGGCTTATAGCTTAGCCAGTTAAGCGCTTCGACACTTGAAGATTTGTGTCTACAGCTTTTGAGATAGTGAACCGCTAACCTAATGATGTGTAATCCGTAAACACGGATTTCCCCGATGATGAAAAGGGAAAAACTTGATTCTTTGAAAGTGGGTTTTTTCAAAGCTGACCCATGTAGGAGTGTACGTGTGTACGTTTAGTAATCATTGCATTTTGGAAGCAGGGCGGACAGAGAGCCTTGCATTTCTAACTCTTTTTTTTAAAGGGGCCATTTTTAAGTCCTTGTAATTTGCATGAAGTTGTAACTGCAGGAGGGAAAACTAGAACGTCCTATGATTAAGGACAAAGATTTCAGAGGACAGTGTTATTTCTGTAGAAAGTGAGTGGGGTCGAGGGGTCAGGGGAAAGCTAATAATGGAAGCCTGGATACACTCACTGCTGTGGAGTCACAACTAACACCTCCATAAAAAATATGGCACCTATCCTCGTTCAGTCATTGAGGATTTGTTTCAGAATTCATCTTGTTTGTTTTTTCCGTTGCCTGTTGATACTGTAATAGCTGTTGCCAGCTGGCTATTATCGCGTAAGAAGAGATACTGGGAACTTTTTCAGTAACAGTAATCACTTCACTTAACTGTTGCTAAGACCTGCACAGGTGGGTATTGCTGGCTTGCCTGTCTGGCTCCAAGTGCCAGCAAAGTGTGTTTGCTGCTAAAGCTCACTACCTAATGATTCCCAGGAGTAACAAGAGTATCAGTGTCCCATTTTTTTTCTGCATTCAAACTGACCACTTGTGATTCCGGAGACTGGTCTTGCATTGCTTACATTTCTGAGTTGGGCGTTCACACAGTCTGTTTTTCCATATTTTCATTCTCCTCCTGCTCAATTATTTTAGTGCTCACCAAATCCTTTCCATTTCTTCTACAGATATCTCCACCCTCTGGCTCAACAAGATAAGATCTTGGAGCACTTATCTGTTGATCAATCACCTTTGTAGGTGTCCATGCTCCTTTTAGATCAGTATAAACAGTCTCTCCGTTTTCCAGTGGTGATAAAGGCTTTGCACCTTTGTCAAAGAAATATTTCCCGCTTTGCTTGTCTCAATTTTAACTGGTTTGTATTGCTCCATGTAACAGCGTGGATTGCATCCATTTTAAAGTTGGCAATCTAGTCCTTAGATGTCTTCCCATGAGGAGTTGAGTAGGTGATCCTCAGTCTCCTATTGATGTATTCCCATAGCCCAACAGGCTAAGATAGGGTCTATGTTATCAAAACTAGATTTTTTTCTGAATCCTTTTTACAGTTCCAGTCAGTTGAGGAAACAATGGACTTGAAAATTTCTGAATAAATTTCCATTGCTTTGCAAAAGGATTAAAGTCTCTGGAGCAAAACTATGACCCATTTGTCACTAATGAGTTCTCCAGGTATGCCAGACCTTGGAAACACAGACTTCTGGTGTCAGATACACTTGGTGTTCTGAAGCGGGCAGATTTCTAAGTATTTTATATGGAGATATACCTATCTCATAGAACTGGAAGGGACCTTGAAAGGTCATTGAGTCCAGTCCCCTGCCTTCACTAGCTGGACCAAGTACTGATTTTGCCCCAAATCCCTAAATGGCCCCCCCTCAAGGATTGAACTCACAACCCTAGGTTTAGCAGGCCAATGCTCAAACCACTGAGCTATCCCTCCCCCCAACCACAATAAGATAATCTGCACCTTGAAACTCAGACAGGTCAATGACAAGTTTCTGCCAAGGTCTATTTGGTACCTCATGTGCTAGAATTGGCTCCTCTGGATTTTTGTTTTTGAAGGTTTGACATGTATTGCAAGACTGTACCATGTCCTCAATTTGACTACACATGCATGGCCAACAGATAGCATCTCAAGCTCTCCTTTTCCGTAGTTCTGTTCCCAGGTGACTTTCATGAATAATAGCCAAGATCTCTTTTCTGAGGCTTGCCAGCACTATAATTTTGTCACTTTTAAAGACAAGTCTATCTTGCACTTAGTTTCTCTCTGTATGACAATGGTACTGCAGCTCTCTTGTCTGGCCATCCTTGCAAAATAGTTTGTCTTATAGTTTGTACGGTGACATCATTTGCAGTAGCTGCTTGAAATTCCTTTAATTTCTGTCTAAAATAGGCAAATAAGGACATTGTGAGATGCACTGCACCATCAGCTGCCTCTGAATTTTCTCCTTCATCATGCTACATGAATGTGTAACACGGACAGACCCCAGTTGTCAGCGGGATCGAAGCGGGGACTTCTGGAGCTTAGTGCATGAGCCTCTACAGCATGAGCTAAAAGCCAACTGCTTCTTAGCTAAGGCTGTAGAGCAGACTCATTAATCTCTCTCTCTCTAAGTGGTCTTGATGCCACTAGATGGGACAGAGCACCACACCCAGGAGGTGTGTGGGTTACAAATGCTCTGGATGAAGCATTAGCAGTTGCTAACTCTTTCCCTGGTCTGTATGCAGCCTCCATTTGATATTTCTGGAGCATTGGCTACCATCTTTAAACCCTTGGTGGAGCAATGTACAAAGGTTTTCTGAAAATGGCCTGAAGTGGTTTGTGGTTTCTTTCCACAGCTACTTTCCCCCCCGTAGATAAAGTGACGAAATCAAGTACAACCAAATACTGTCGCCAGCATTTCTCTTTCTATTTGGGAATAGTTCTGCAGTCTAGTTGTCAGACCTCAACCTGCAGTCTCAAGTTGCAGTGGGGGAGGTTTAGATTGGATATTAGGAAAAACTTTTTCACTAGGAGGGTTGGATTTCACTGGAATGGGTTACCTAGGGAGGTGGTGGAATCTCCTTCCTTAGAGGTTTTTAAGGCCCAGCTTGACAAAGCCCTGGCTGGGATGATTTAGTTGGGATTAGGTCCTGCTTTGAGCAGGGGGTTGGACTAGAACCTCCTGAGGTCCCTTCCAACCCTGATATTCTATGATTCTATGGAGCCATACGCAACAGGAGCTGTCTTTTGCAGCAGTACAGCCCCAATCCAGTAGCACTTGCATCCACTGACACAGTGACTGGTTCTTCGACATTAAAGTACCTTCAGCCCTTGTAAGCAGTTCTTTCAAGTGTTCCTCTGCCACCTCGGGTATTGGCACCCAGGCAAACTTGATCTGTTTTCCCAACAGTTGCCTTAAAGGAGTTGCTGCTGTTGACATGTGTGAGATAAATGTCCCGAGGTAAGTAACTATTCCAAGAAATCTTTGCAATTCAGCCTGTCAGGTCGATGTGGCCTTTTCAGTTATTGCAGCAGTTTTTGAGTAGTCAGGTTTTAGGCCTTTTTTTGGCCAAGTGAAGCCCCAAATATTTGATCTCTATCAGAGCCAGTTTTCATTTGCTCATATTCAGTTTCAGGTTCCTTTCATGAGGTCTGCCTAGAACTCTCTTCTGCCTTTCATTATGCGTCATGCTATTTCCTCACACCAGGTTTTCATCTATATAACTTTCAGCTCCTTCCAGACCTTCAGATATCTGTTGGGATCATTCCTTGGTCCACTTCAAGAGTGGAGCAGGTGCCAGAAGGCAGCCTGGTGAACCTGTACCTTCCAGACGGTGGGCTGGGTGTACAGACTCTCTAGAACTTTAATCAGCCAGCTCTATTCGCCAAAATCCGCCACTGGCATCTATGGGTGAAAATTATAGCTCTTGCTAACTGGCTGGTGATTTCTTCTACTGTAGGCAACTGCAACCATTCCCTTCGTATTGCTTTTCTCAGATCTCCTAGCGTCTCAACCTCATCTGTCTACACCTACTGTAGAACTGACCCATTTTGTAGGTTCTTGCACTTTTGCAACAGTTCCATGTGGTGCAATTTTTTTCTGCTTTGTCCCTTACTGCCACTGGCACTTTGCGAGGTGTATGAATCACAGGTGGTGCTGGTGAGTTAATCTTTATAGTGTACTTACCTGGCAAGTACCCTAAATCTTCAAAGACATCCTTGCAGTCTTTAAATATATCCCAGTTACGTTCTGGTTCTTCCTTCTTTGCACTAAGTTTAAACTTGTAGCAGCCCGTAAACCCAGGTTGAGAGTCAGATTCCACTACCTGAAATTCCAGCAATGCTTCCTTATCCTGATGCTCACAGTCCAAGTTGCATTCACCAGGAACTTGCTTCCCCTGAGTAGATTATCAGTCAGATAAATGAGCTGCAAAGTGGTTTGGCCCTTAAAGTGTAGTATAATGTGACCCTGGGGTGCATAAACAGGGGAATCTCCAGTAGGAGCAGAGAGGTTATTTTACCTCTGTATTTGGCACTGGTGCAAGCACTGCTGGAATCCTGTGTCCAGCTCTGGTGTCTACCATTCAGGAAGGATGTTGATAATTGGAGAGAGTTCAGAGAGGAGCCACGAGAATAATTAAAGAATTAGAAAACCTGCCTTGTAGTGACAGATTCCAGGATCTCAGTCTGTTTAGTTTAACAAAGAGACGGTTAAGGGGTGATTTGATCACAGTCTATAGCAGGGGTAGGCAACCTATGGCACGCGTGCGGAAGGCGGCACGCGAGCTGATTTTCAGTGGCACGCACACTGCCACCGGTCCGGGGGGCTCTGCATTTTAATTTAATTTTAAATGAAGCTTCTTAAACATTTTAAAAACCTTATTTACTTTACATACAACAATAGTTTAGTTATATATTATAGACTTATAGAAAGAGACCTTCTATAAACGTTAAAATGTATGACTGGCACGCGAAACCTTAAATTAGAGTGAATAAATGAAGACTCGGCACACCACTTCTGAAAGGTTGCCGACCCCTGGTCTATAGGTACCTACCTGGGGAACAAATATTTGATCACGGGCTCTTCAGTCTAGCAGACAAAGGTCTAACATGATCCAGTGGCTGGAAGTTGAAGCTAGACAAATTCAGACTGGAAATGAGGTGTACATTTTTAACGGTGTCAGTAATTAACCACTGGAACAGTTTACCCAGGCTTGTGGTGGATCATCACTGGCAATTTTTGAATCTAGAGGTTTGGTGTTTTTTCTAAAAGATCCGCTCTAGAAATTATTTAGCAAAGTTCTACATCCTGTGTTATAGGGCAGGTCAGACGAGATGATCACAGTGGCCCCATCTGCCTTAGAATCTATGAATAACTTTACAGAGTCACATTGGCCTATGTCCCAGTATCGATTTTAAAACTCAGTTTTGTGATTATTAACAAGCAAATCAACATTCCACTCATCCTTGGGCCTGGGAGGCTCAGTACTCAGCATACTAAGGAACAGATGTGGGTGCTCATTGCCTCTGTGACGGTAAAACATCCGTTTGCCCTGGGCCTTTCCAGAGTTTCACATTTTGGCAAAATAACTGCATTTGGCACCTCTTTGGCATTCTTGCCCATATGCAGGACATTCCTTACGGCATGGCTACAGCTGCATTTATAACAAACCTTAGTTGCCACTGACTGGTTAGTCTTTCTTCTCCTGATTATAGGATTTTATTAGCCCCAGGACACCATCCAGTCCATGACTGCATATGCAGGGGCTTACTAACGGGGGATTTATGCTGCAATGTGTGTACATATTTTTCCTGTGCAGAGACATGGAGGATCCAACTGAAATCCATTTCTCCTCCCCACTGCTTCTCTTCTTTCCTTTGTACTTAGGAAAAAATAGAGTATTGCAGTGGAAGCTTGTGGGTTTCACAGCCCATTTTAAATAACACCGTGTTAAACACAATTTTGCCCTTAGTGTGGACAAGAACTATCATTGGTTTTAAGTGTGAGCTTGTCATGGTTAACCCTAGTCTCCTCCCATTGCACGCTTGTTACAGTGTGGCCGAGTTCCCCTCTAGATGTGCACCCAGGCTGTTGTGAGGGGGCCCAATCACTGGGTCCCACATGTAGCTATGCCAGCTAGGTCTGGGCAGAGTCTAGTCACTGCTTTTAGCTCTGGGTCTGTATGCCGCACTCCCAGGCTCACACCTCTAGTCTGAGCCCTTCCTTGAGACAGGGAACTCTGAAGTCCAGCCACCCCAGACCTGGAACCGGAGCCTCAGACTGCCCGAGGCCCTGTCACTCTCCAGCAGAGCTCCCCCTTGGCTGGGGGGCCCTCTGGGTCTCTAGTCTAACCTCTTCGGAGGCAGTGTGGCAGGAAAACCAGCACCACAGGCTTAGCAATGGAAGTTTTCAACTAGAGAAACCTCTCTTGGAAGCACTGGTTACAGATCTGTTAAAATAACAACAGTCCTGAGACTCACCCTCCCCGAGTCAGAGCTCACCCCTTCTGTGAGGTCACGGTCTGTTACCATCTCAGTCTGGGCTGAGTACCTCCTGCTGTCTTATTCCTGCAAACCCTTCTCTTTGGTGGCCATAGTCAGCCCCCTGCTCCAAGCAGCGCCCCTTCTTAAATGTGGTCTGTCTCCGTGCCATGTGCGCAGCTGGTAAGCGCCAACTCCTCCTCAGTCATCAGGCTTGGCCCCACCTGCATAGAAAACTCATTGTTCCAAGGATGTGGGCCAGTAGTTGAGTCATTCACACAGGGCCGGCGCAACCCATTAGGTGACCTAGGCAGTCGCCTAGGGTGCTACTATTTGCGGGGCGCCGGCGCCCCGGCCATCCGTGGAAATTTGGGGGCGGGACCTTCCGCCGCCGCTCTTGGGGGCGGCATTTCGGGGGCGGGACCTTCCACCACCTAGGGCGCCGGAAAAGCTGGTGGCGCTCCTGCATTCACAGCTGATAGCCCCCCCCCCCTTTCTGGCTTCTTTGTGATAGTCCCTCAATGAGGTGTTAAACCCCTTTCCTGGGGAGGGGGGGCTCTGTAGAAAGCAATTCAGTAGGTCTGTCTCAGCAAGTTTAGCCCTGTGTTCAGCACCTAATACGAAATGGAGTTCACGGTTTGGTTCAGATGTATCCCACTCTGTCACGCCTAACCCCGGTGGTGCAGAAAAGGCACAACATGTATTTAGGTGCCTGAACAAGTGCTGAAAAGCCTAACTTTAGGTACCCCTTTTTGAAATTCACAGCCTTAATCGAATGTCAGAACTGTCAAAACCTAGGGGGTGGTTGGTTGATTGCAGTGACCTTTGTGCAATGTCTTTGGCAGGGAGAGAGAACGGATGATAGGATCTAACATGTCTTTTCCTCCTGTTTTCTGTATAAACCTTCCAGTTCATGTTAATGGCTCAGGCTGGGTTACTTACTGTGGCTCTTTCCTGCCACTCCTTTTCCCCCTATGTCTCCTGGGCAGACTCCAGGCAGCTAGATCATCCAATTGTGATAGTTACAGTACTGCCAACGATGTGAGCCCAGCGTGACTTATACTCATGTAACTCAGGTCAGAGACCTACTGATTGGCGTTTGGATAATAAAATTGTTACTGTAAATATCTGTAAGAAGCAGATGGATAGTTCTCATCCTATCCCAGAAGTATTTTTGTCTTATCACGTCCTTCCCTCCCCTCTCCTCTAATTAAGCGAAAGGAGAGGAAGACCTCCACCCAGAGCCAGGCACACTACAGAGGCAAAGGACCTCGTAAAAGGGTGTTAGTTCTCGGACCCTGCATAGCTCTTCTGCCAGTATACTGTGTGCACTTGTAGCCAGACCGCTGGCAGGTCGGTCTGATTAGTTCTAACCCAGAAGGATAAAAGGGTTTGGTTTTGAATGTCTCTGCTGACAAGGGAAATAAGGGCAAGGATGTGGGGAACACAAGAAACTACCGAGCTCAGGAGCCATTTATGGCTAAAATATACGTGTTGCTCTTTAAATTGATTGTGGCCACAGGGTACCCAGCAATCCTTCTTCGAGTGCTTGTCTGTATGTGTTCCACATTTGGTGCACATGCACGCCAAGCCGATCTTGGAACGCTTTAGGTAGCAGTGCCTGTTGGTGGCCCCTGCACCGTGCATAGCCTCAAGCCCCTCCCTCCTTGAGGACATAAAAGGGGGTGAAGCGACCAGCCAAGCCGCGCTTCTTTTCACTGCTCTTGGCTGTGAGATAGATGGAGCCAGCGAGCAGTGTCCCATCCCATCCACTCACATATTAGTTTATCTGTAAATAGTTGCTAGTGGTAGTTACAGTATATTGTAATTGATCTGATCGTTAATAGTGTGGTTTGGTTTGTTTTTTTTTTTCCAGTTTATGAAACTTTCCTCATGTTTCCTCAAAACTCCTCAGGTTTTACATTTGTTTTGTCATGTGGGGTTGCTATGCCCCTTAATGACACCCTCTCTATTTGTCCTTTACTGCCTGGGCGAGGTGCATGGCAGGGGAAAATGTAAGGATTGTTAGTCCCTTACACACCTGAAAGAATTCCAGTGCTTCTTCGAGTGATGGTCCCGAGTGTACTCCACTGAGGGTTTACACATGCACACCGTGCGTCTGGAGCCGGAGAATTTGAAAGTGGCATCCATTGGCCCACACATGCATCCTGACTCGCCTCAGGGTTTCGTCCGAGTTAACAAAGGGAAGGGCGGACCAACCGTGTCTCCAGTTCCTTCTCACTGCCGCATGGCCTGGGCCGGAGCTATCAGTGTCCTCTTGCAGGTGACACAGTTGTATAGAGTTAGTTTTGCAGATGTTTTCACTGTTTTACTGTTTTATATAGTTTTTAGGAGTTGAATGGGTAGTTCGGGGGTTTGTTTTCTTGTAAACTCCCCCGTGCTGGAGACCCCAGGCTTTAAAATCTGCGCCTCCTGCCTGTGCTCTTTCTTGGTCAGCGACGAACATCAATGCTGCTTCTACTGCTCGGGAAAAGGCCACATCACATCCAGGTGCAGCATCTGCCAGTCCTTCCCCACCCGTACCCACGAATCTCAAGCTCTCTGGGATTCTATCCAGCCTATTTCCTGATACCCTCTGGAAGCACCTAATGGAAGTCGCCATGAGGCCTCATTCGGATCCAGGCTGGGGAACGCCCCTGTACGTCAGCCTGAGACAGCCAGGAGTGCACCTCCGGCTACGGAGTCCAGGTCCGGCACCGGCGGTACCACCAGTATGGACCCCGCGCCAGCGCCTAATCGGGAGGTAAGAAAGCATGTCCATAAGCATGGCATTAAGCCTTCCTCCAAACCCAAGAAAGGGGACGCTCCTTCCACAAGCTCTAGTCATGGAGAAAGAAAGCGCTCTAAGCCACACAACCATGAGAAGAGGTCTCACAAGATGACGGATTCACCGGTACCTAGTACTGAACTGCTGACACCTTCAACATCAGCACCCCATAAGGTATGAGACCCACCCACTTCAGGGAAGTCCACTGCTCCGGCGCCGGTACCAGATAGAAAGAAAGAGTACCCTTATCACCAGGGAGATCGGGGAGAGCGCCAGAACCCCAGGAAGTGTTTGCCCTGGGGGAGCCGACATCTCCACTCCTTTTGGGACCCTCCACTTCCAGGGAGATTATACCTCCCTCTCAGGACATGCCAGTTATGACGCCCTTCACCTCCCACTCTGATTATCTACTTGCTTCCACCAGCTCTGATGGTACCGTTGATGGAACCGGTGTCTGAGTTTTTGTCTTCAGAGGAGTCGAATGATGGGCAGGGACCATCCATCCCATACTGCCAATACGAGTACTCCAGGAGACCAGCTACACTGTGGCAATATCCTCCACTGCAGCCACCAAAGAGCCACTGCTTCCCCACGCTGTGGGGTCCACTGGAACACCCTCTGGATCTGACATACTGGTCCTACTGGGGACCTTGGCCCCAATACCCACCCTTGGGACCCACCCAGTCCGCAAGGGAAACCTTGCCGATCTCCCCATCTTGTGAGCCTTGAAGAGCTGCTCAGCCCGGTTCCGAAGGTATCGCCGGAGCAGGAGAGATTCCCGTCATCCTCACCAGATGTGGCAATGGCTTCAGCATCCCTTCGCCTCCAGATGACTTCCGTCAATTCCAAGATCTCCTACGTAAAGTGGCAGGGGAGCTTCACATCCCCCTAGAGGAGGTCCAAGATAACCAACGTCAGCTCCTAGACATCCTTCACTCGCTGGCACCAGGTAGAGTTGCATTGCCCATCAACAATGCCATCTTTGAGCCAGCCAGGACAGTCTGGCCATGCATGTGCCTACCCCTACAGGGGCAGGAAAGTGTTTCTATGTACCTGTTACGGGGTCTGTGTTTCTTTTTTCTCCCCTCCCACAACTTGCTTGTGGTCCAAATAGTAATGAAACAGTCCAGGCAGCAACATCCATGCTCCACTTCATCTGATAAGGAGGGCACAAGGTCTTCTTGTCAGCTATCCTTCAATTCTGGATCTCGAACTACCAAGCATTGCTTGCCAAGTATGATTTCCTGAATTATTGCATACTGGACAAATCTGCTGAAAAACTACCGCAGCAAGACTGAGCCAACTTCCAAGCAATCATAGAGGACGGTAAACTGGTAGGAAGGACAGTGCTTCAATCAGCTGTAGATGCACCAGATACTTCCTCGCGATCCACAGCAATGGGCATAGTCATGTGGACGGAATCATGGCTCCACTCCTCTGGCTTCCCCAGAGAGGTACAAAATACCAGCAAAGACCTCCCTTTTAATGAATCCCATCTCTTTAACCAGAAAACGGATGATTCCCTCCACATCCTCAAGGATTTCAGAGTTACTCTGCGTTCCTTGGGTATTTACTGGCCTGCACCAAAGCATAGATTCCACAGCAAGACATGTCGTACACAACATTACGTGACCACCCAGTTCTTCCATCAAAGGCCCTACGAACCACTGCAGAAGCGGCAGAAGACTCATCGATCTTGCCCTCTGGGACCGCCTCCCTCCTCCCAGATGCAACCCCAGCTTGGAGTGCAATAACAACAGACAAATGGGTGGTAAATGTCTTCCCCGTGCCTATATGATTGATTTCAGCATGCTGCCTCATCCACAGCCTCTCCTCCCCAGGTCCCTCCTCAGGGACCACTCTCACACCAGTATCCTTTGTCAAGAGGTGAACTCCTTGCTGCAAAGAGGAGCAATAGAGCGTGTTCCTACCCAAGAAAAGGGATGAGTGGAGACCAATTCTGGACCTCCGTCTTCTCAATCAATTCATCCTCAAGCCCAAGTTTCATATGATTACACTAGCAGCGATCATCCCCTCGTTAGAAAAAGGCATGTGGTTTATGGCTCTCAATATGCAGGATGCCTACTTTCACATAGGTATTCATCTGGCCCACAGACAGTTCCTGAGATTTACAGTTGGCTTGTACCATTTCCAATACAGAGCTCGTTGGACTCACCACAGCTCCCAGAGTTTTTACCAAGGTTTTTTTCACTCTCAGTGAAAGTCAAGGGGTGTTAAGCATTTAAGTGCCTGAGTCACTTTTGAAAATGGGACATAGCAGCACTTTTGATAACTTTACCCCAGGCCCAAAAACGCCTCTCCCCATTTTTTCAGAATTCAGCCTATTCACACAACGCGATACTTGAAGCAATCCAAGAAATCAGTCACCACATGTGACAGTCCCACGCCTTTCTCTGTTAATGAAGGACACTGAGGTCACCTACTGACGGAGATTACCAATGCCACTATTTCGAGGGAGAAATGTCCTCCCACTCCTTACCATGTCACAGTCCAGCCACTCAATCCGGTGTTTCTAGACTCATCAGACCAGATCAACTAGCGCCTGGTATCAAATCTTCCATTCCTGAGCAAGGTAACTGGAAAACAAGCCAAGAGCTGCCTTCAGCTGTTCACCCCCAATGTTCTGGATCCTTCCCAGTCACACGCTGTGGCCATGGGCAAGGGGAAGATGTCCATTCTGATATTGCCAGTTTTCTGTGTGATATTTACTGTTGATCATCCTGTATTGCCTTCGGCAGAGTGGTCAATATAGGTGTAAATATAGGAATGGCTCTGTGACAGGTTGTACCCAGGCCCTTTCAGGTCCCCTGCTAGAGTCCTTGTGGTCCTACCACACCCCTCCCCAAGAAAAGAGCAGCCAATCAGAGCACAGCAGGCTCAGTTAAAAGGAGCTGCAGGGCCTGAGCAGGTCAGCTGCTGGTGGGAACCAGAGGCGCAAGGAAGGGGCTCCTTGCTGGCTGCTGGAGCTCAAGGGAGAACCAGAAGACTGGTTCTTGTGGCATTGGCACTCTGTGAGGAAGAGCTTCAGCCCTGAGTTAAGGGTGAAACGGAAGGAGCTATGTGGGAAGTGGCCCACAGAATAGCAGCAGCAATTATTAAATGTGGCTGATATTTGTAGGGTCCCTGGGTTGGGACGCGGAGTAGTGGTCGGGCCCGGGTCCCCCCATCGGCCACTGTCAGGGTGGCCTAAGACCCAAGAAGGGGATAAGGCTTGTTTAGAGGCCCATGTGAAGAACAGGACTTAAAGAGACACCAAAGAACAGCTAAAGGACTTAAAGAGTCTCCAGGGAGGAAGCCCGGGAGGCACTGTTCTGTACCAGGACCGACACAGACTTAAAGCTAGCCCAGAAGAGGCTGAGGACTGAGCCCAGAGACGGGCTGCAGACATTATTGAGGGCACAGGGACAGGCCTTCTTGGACCTTTTACCCCAGAGGAGGTACCTTCATATCATAGAATCATAGACTTTAGGGTCAGAAGGGACTATTATGATCATCCAGTCTGACCTCCTGCACAACGCAGGCCACAGAATCTCACCCACCCACTCCTGTATCAAACCTGTGTCTGAGCCATTGAAGTCCTCAAATCATGGTTTAAAGACTTCAAGGTGCAGAGAATCTTCCAGCAAGTGACCCGTGCCCCACGCTGCAGAGGAAGGCGAAAAATGCTAGACTGCGTCATTTAGCCGGAGGGCTGAGCCACTGAAGATCCGTCTGACAAGGGCAACAGCCAACAGGGGGCAACAGGAAAGGAAAGAGTTCAGATTTGCACCCGGCCAACAGGAGGCGCTCACGATAGGTGTGTGTCCCCCGTCACAGGCACTGAGGTTGTTCCAGTCATTCCGTTGAGGTCACGCCCAGAGAGGGGTGATGGGCAACTGCCCTTCTGTCACCAGAGTGCTCATTGACAAAATTCAACTAGACTTCGTCCTTTCTCCCGTCCTAATTCATATCTGCGAAGGGAAATTCTGGGACACTGTTTACTGGAACACCAACAGTGCACAGATAACATCCAACTTTGTCCATCATGTACTTCTGCTGCTGATACGTAATTGCCTCGCTATCCCAATGCTGGCCAAGACCAGCACCCGGACGACAGACAGCTGGGGGAAACTGAACCCAGGCAAAGTGACGGTGGGAAGAGAAGAACGTTTGGAAAATCGAACCTCCTGCAGTTTCTGTGGAGGGAGTCTGCCCTGTTTGTAGCCTTGAATTCTTTCCAGAACCTCACTGCTGCTGGGGACTCAAATAGCTGCAGCTGCTAACAGGTCATGGTGGTATGTGAAGGGGAAAGATGGAACAGAAAGGAGGACAACTAGAGAAGTAGAAGTTGTGTGGATTGCGGTACTATCCCTGAAAGTGCGATCAGCTAAACTGACACATCTGAGGCCACGTCTACATTACCCGCCGGATCGGCAGGTAGCAATCGATATATCGGGGGATCGATATATCGCGTCTCGTCTAGATGCAATATATCGATCCCCGAACGCGCTCCCATCGATTCCGGAACTCCACCAGGGCGAGCGGCGGTAGCGGAGTCGATGGGGGAGCCGTGGCCGTGAGGTAAGTCGAAATAAGATACTTCAGCTACGCTATTCCTGTAGCTGAAGTTGCGTATCTTACATCGACACCCCCCCTAGTGTAGACCAGCCCTGAGTTTTCTTTCTGAGGCTTCGGCTAGTGCTTGTCACTGGAGTTTGGAAGTGCGTTGGGATCCTGGGGCTGTGATCTGCAAGCAGGACTTAGGCCCCTCGTGATGAGCAGTTTCCAGTGGGATTGGTACAGAGACTGAATTGATACATCTCGGTCTCCAGCAATGCTGCTGCTTCTGCAATGTCAGCTGCCTTTGCTGCTGCTTACCACAAAGTATTGTTGTCATGCCAACAGACCTTGGCAGGGATACACCATACTGCTCGTGTGTCTTCATTCTTTACTTTCTCTGAAGAAGCAGAAATCAGTACTGAGCAAGTGCTCGTCTGCCGATACCGTTCTGTTGTGTAATCCCTCCTCGGGAGAGCTGGGATAAGGACAGACAGGACCCCTGATCATCCAGTCTCACCCCTTGCATATCACAGGTCAGAGGACTTCCCTGAATTAATTCCTGCTTTAAGTCCAATGGGTGTGTTTTGAACTAGAGCATATCTTTTTAGAAAAATACCCAGTCTTGATTGTAAGGATTTCCAGCAATGGAGAATCCACCACAGCCCTTGGGTATGTTGTTCCAGTGGTTAGTTACTCTCACTGTTAAAGAATTGTGCTTAATTTCTAGTGTGAATTTGTCTAACTTCAGCTTCCAACCCTTGGATCTTGTTATATTGTTGTCCACTAGACTGAAAGCCCCACTATTGTCAAATTTCTGCTCCCTGTGTAGGCACTTCCAGACTGTGCTCACATCACCCCTTAACCTTCCCATTGTTAGACTGAAGGAGCTCAGTCTATTTAGCTTATCACTACAAGGCAGGTTTTCCAATCCTTTCATCATTCTCATCGCTCCGCAGGGAACCCTCTCCAATTTAGCATTGTCCTTGTACTATGGACATCGTTTTCCAGTAGTTGTTCAACCAGTGCCAAATACAGAGGTAAAATAATCTCCCTACTTCTACGCGATATCCCCCTATTTATATGTCCAGGGATCATATTAGCCCTTTTGGCCACATGTCACAGTGGGTGGTGTTAAGCTGATCGATTATCCACCATAACTCCCAAATCCTTTCCAGAGTCCCTGCTTCCCAGGATAGAATGCTCCATCCTGTAAGTGTGACCGTCAATCTTCGTTCCGAGATGTATGACTTTTACATTTGCCTGTATTAAAATGCATATTTATTTGCAGCCAACTTAAAGTGATCCAGACCACTCTGTATCAGTGACCTGCCCTCTTCAGTATTTAACACTCGCCCCCCAGGGTTTAAGTCATTGATGATAATGTTCAATAGTGTAGGACCAAGGATTGATCCCTGCAGGACCCCACTAATCCATTTAAGTGTGCTGTGTTAATTTTGCAGTGTTCTAGTTTTTTAATCAAAATGTCAAGGAGTACTTAGTCTCTAAATGCCGTACAGAAGTCTAATTATATTACATCAACTCTATTACCGTTTATCAACCAAACTTGTAGCCTAATAAAAAGATAAGTTATTTTCCTTAAGTCCATGTTGATGGGCATTAATTATATTATCCTGCTTTAACAGAGTCCCATATTAGCCATTCTATCATTTTGCCTGGGCTAAATGTCAGGTTGACAAGCCTATAATTACCTGGGTCATTCTGTTTGCCTTTTTTAAATATTGTCACAGCGTTAGGTTTCTTCCTATCTTCTGTAGGTTCCCCAGTGTTCCGAGACTTATGGAAAATCAACATTAACAGTCCAGACTGCTCCTCAGCCAGCTCTTTAAAAACTCTTGGATGCAAGTTATTTAAAAATGTCTAACTTTAGTAGCTGCTGTTTAACACCCTCCTGAGTGACTGTTGGAACGGAACGTATTTTATCACATGATGTGACTACACCAAACCCAGAACAGAAATATCTATTAAACACTTCTGCCTTTTCTGCATTATTATTGATAATTCTACCATTTCCATCTAGTAATGTACCAGTACCATTGCTAGGACTCCTTTTGTTCCTAATATACTTTTAAAACACTTCATTTTAACACTGCAGGTCATAGATTTTGCCTTGTGTCCTTTTATTATTTTTTTTACTAGTCGGTGAAAGCCGATGCTGTCTGTACAGGTGGGGCAGCTGGGCCAATTAATCCACCATCTATGCAGATCCGTGAAATCGGTGTATGTAAATGAGCTGTAGAGTGAGAGTGGTGATTGTTTGAGTTACCTCTGATATCACAGTGGTCTAGGTGGCTTGGCTTGGCGTAGATACATGTCTCACTGTAGCTGCACACTGCATGGGTGTCATCCATAAAGTCAAAATGACTGAAAATTTAAAAATTGAATGGTAACAGGCTCTGAATCCCAGCGATGATACTCGACAAAAAGATCTCTCGGCCATGCTCATGCTTGTATCCATCACTTCACACTGACTCGACAGACATTCTAGGCTTCAGAGTGACACGGACAGTGACAATCCTGGAATTTGATTGTATAAATTACACCTCTTCCTCGATATAACGCGACCCGATAGAACACGAATTCGGATATAACACGGTAAAGCAGTGCTCCGGGGGGGGGCTGCGCACTCCGGCAGATCAAAACAAGTTCGATATAACGCGGTTTCACCTAGAACGCGGTGAGATTTTTTGGCTCCCGAGGACGGCGTTCTATCGGGGTAGAGGTGTATTTGTGTTGCTGCATCACCTAGGAGCCCTAGTCATGAACCGGAACCCCTTTGCTAGGCGCTGTGCAAACACAGAACCAAAAGGTAGTCCTTTTGCTTCCCTTATCAAATGAATGAGTGAAGCAAGATGAAAGTGACTCCATCTACCCTTGCTAGGTCTTGTTGCTAATGAGCACCATTTCAGTCTGCAGTGTTGGAATGCTGAGAAGTGTCCAGGAAAATGAGCATGGCCATTTACCCTGTGTGCACTGATGATCAGCTCTTCTCTCAGTGCTGGGGCGTGCGTTCTCCTGGCCAAGCACTCGGCCAGAGCATCTCATAATTGTCAAAAAGATTGATGAGATTATCTTCTTCCTCACGTGAACCCAGGTCTGTGGAAATAATTGGTTTCAGCTTTGAACAGAACAGAGTTCTTTCACCCAGAAAGTTCATTTACATTTGAAGCTCTCGTTTATTATGTCAGTGATTGAGCACACCTTAATTTCTGTCTGTGAAATCAAAGGTGTGTCTCTGGAGCTGTGGACTGGGCAGTTGGCTAATATTCCTTCTGGTTTGTTGTGCTGTTGTCTAAAAAAGTATTACCCGCAGTGCAAGCAGCTGTGCCTCCAGAGGGGCACTGGATCCAGAGGGTCATTGCACTAGTCTGCTGAGACTTTGCTGGTGTCTGCTATTACTAAGGAGACTGCGGTGGAGTCACACAAAATGAATCCTTTTTTCATCTCCCCCAGTCTTTTGGAGATTGAACTAATTTGTTTTCAGGGCCAGGCCTATAGTTTTAGCTGGGCGACTGCCATTTACCTCAGTGGAAATTGTCCAGCTATAAACGTGTAGGACTCTAAGCCCATTAAATCTATCTGCATGATGAAGTGTGATAATTGCTGAGCAATGTTCAGTGCAGACACGTTTTTTATAAATGCAGGATGTATGAAAATCTGCCTTGTGTGGCCCCTGGTCTCTCTGGTCTTCTTCCCTCTTTCAGGGGCGGTATCTGCTTTCTGTATACCACAGGGACCAGCTACAGTAGCTTGTCTGGAGCAAATGCCCCTGACAAGGATCTGGCCCTTTAGTGGGTTGGTGCTCTGCTTGTGAACCTGCAAAGGGGGAGGATAGGTTGAGAGACAGTGAGCTCACCCCTATTGAAGGAGGTTCTTGAGGTAACGCTCTTGACAGCATGAAGGATTGACTGGCTCAGTCTGCAGAAGGCCAGAGCAGCATAGACAAAAATGAGAAAGTTTTCTAAGTAGAAACAAATGTTCAAATTGTCCGGTGAGTGAAATGACTGTAGGATTTGACTGGAGACTAGCAAGTGTAGAACCTATATTTAAGAAAGGGAGAAAAAGTGATCTGAGCAACTACACACCCGTTAGTTTGAAAGAGAATAATTAAAAAGGAGGTAAATGGAAAATGGGATAAAATGCAACGTGGCTTTACCTAAGGTAGATCATGCCTGATTAACCTGATCCCTCCTCTGATAAGATCACTGATTTTTTTTAAAGGGAAATGTGGTAGATCTGCTCTAGCTGGACTTCAGTAAAGCATTTGATACTTTACCACATGGGACATTATTAGTTAAGCTGGAAAAGATGGGGATTAGTACAACACGAAGGAGGTTCGGAATATCACATGGGAAGAACTGGATGATCTTAGGAACTGGAGTAACAGAAATGGGATGAAATGTAATAGTACAAAGTGCAGAGTCAAGCATTTAGGGACTAGTGCCTACCTAGATCTACCTTAGGTAAAGCCTTTGTAAGCAGGCTGGCTAACCTAGTGAGGAGGGCTTTAAACTAGGTTCACCGGGGGAAGGAGAACAAAGCCCTGAGGTAAGTGGGGAAATGGGATACCGGGAGGAAGCACGAGCAGGAGAGTGCAAGAGGGGAGGACTCCTGTCTCAGACTGAGAAAGCGGGACAATCAGCGAGTTATCTTAAGTGCCTATACACAAATGCAAGAAGCCTGGGGAACAAGCAGGGAGAACTGGAAGTCCCTGGCACAGTCAAGGAATTATGATGTGATTGGAATAACAGAGACTTGGTGGGATAACACACATGACTGGAGCACTGTCATGGATGGATATAAACTGTTCAGGAAGGACAGGCAGGGCAGAAAAGGTGGGGGAGTTGCATTGTATGTAAGAGAGGAGTATGACTGCTCAGAGCTCCGGTATGAAACTGCAGAAAAACCTGAGAGTCTCTGGATTAAGTTTAGAAGTGTGAACAACAAGGGTGATGTCGTGGTGGGAGTCTGCTATAGACCACCAGACCAGAGGGATGAGGTGGACGAAGCTTTCTTCCGGCAACTAACAGAAGTTACTAGATCACAGGCCCTGGTTCTCATGGGGGACTTCAACCACCCTGATATCTGCTGGGAGAGCAATACAGCGGTGCACAGACAATCCCGGAAGTTTTTGGAAAGTGTAGGGGACAATTTCCTGGTGCAAGTGCTGGAGGAACCAACTAGGTGATCATCTAGTTTGACCTCCTGCACAACGCAGGCTACAGAATCTCACCCACCCACTCCTGTAACAAACCCTAACCTATGCCTGAGTTATTGAAGTCCTCAAATCGTGGTTTAAAGACCTCAAGGTGCAGAGAATCCTCCAGCAAGTGACCCGTGCCCCACACTGCAGAGGAAGGCGATAAACCTCCAGGGCCTCTGCCAATCTGCCTTGGAGGAAAATTCCTTCCGGACCCCAAATATGGCGATCAGTTAAACCCTGAGCATGTGGGCAAGACTCACCAGCCAGCACCCAGGGGTCCCTTCCAGCTCTATGAGATAGGTATTGTGACGTTGTGCAGTCTATATGATTTTATAAAAACATGATAACTGAGTATAATGTAACTGGAATATGCTTCATGCAAAAGGTATCATCACAAAGCTTATAATCTACTGAGAGTGATCATCCTATTTGTATAAATGTATCACTCTTGTATCTAAAACTAGAAGTATAAAATATAACTCTGAGGGCCTATTGTAATTATGCAAAGTGTGGGCCATTGATGGTGGTTTGGAATCTTGATGACTCCCATTAACCAGAGCCATTGTCTGCAGATGGCTGTATTTACCTGTGAGTCTTCCTGTATATGTGTGTGCTGGCAAGTGAGTAATGCAGCCTTGCAGTGACATGTGATCATGTCACCTGAACTGGAATCCATCTTTAACCTGGTGCTTTTCCAGTGAGGGGTGGGGGAACCCAGAGGGACAAAGGATTCCCGCCTTATGCAAAAGATATATAAAGGGGTGGAAGAGAACAGAG